>JARYGA010058816.1:0-208528 GCA_030545235.1 Helianthus tuberosus | reverse complement strand
TATACTTAAAATATTAAATTAAATTTATAGTTTTTATAAATACCACTCTATTAGATTTTGGTCCACTATATTTATACGTACTAGCCAATCACGCCAATAAAAAAATTCATATGAAATCTAAAAGTTAAACCCTAAACCAATAAACGACAGTCTCCTCTTAATGTTTCACGTCGTTACCCTAAGTCGATCGTCTCCTCTCAACGTCATTATTTGTGCAATATGATCAGCGCCTCGTCAGCTAAAACATTGTTATTCATAAGAAAAATATTATGCCATGAAATGTGTCTGTTTTTAAAGACATAAACACTTGAGACCCCATATTGTCACTATCTCTTTCAGCAAATTTAAATCGGGCGACACGGTTGTCCATATCGCTCGAACTTCGCTCGACGCTCGCTCGAAATATTTACTGCTCGGAAAATACTCGCTTGATTTGAGGCCCGGTTTTAAATGAGCCGCTCCGCTCGGTTCAGTTTGTAAACAGGTCAAGCACGAGCAAAGATTCGCTCGATTCGGCTCGTAAACAACCCTAATGAAATTGCCCCAATATTTATACATATTATATAAAAGAATATATATGATGTTAAAATAAAATACTCTAATGATTGTTGGATATGAAATAATTTTGTGGTGCCCTAGAGTAATAATTTCTTTTTTAGGAGGAATGTTATTTACTAGGGTTATTTTTTTGAGACAAAGGGAGAGTTAAATATTGGCTTTCAAAGGGAGATGCAGTTAACTCGAGGTTAAAATTGTCGGTAAAATAAGGGCATGGTTCTCATTTTTTCAGATATTTTTACTTTGCAACCCTGAAATTTTTATTACTGAGAACACAGTTAGTGGTTGTGGGGACCACAAAACAACTTCTACACGATGACCGGTCCCTCCTTCCATGCCACGTCACTCATTACAATATGATCATGATTTTGACAACCCATCTTACACTTCTTTCTTTCTTCCTTTTCTTTGATTAAACTTTCATGTTTTTTTCTAATTCTTTTATTTACATTCCAAGTGAATAACCATTTTAATCAACTTTCTTGCGTAAATAACTCCAAATGTGTATATATATATATATAACCGTTGTGTGTGTATATATGTGATGTGTGTGTATATATGTGTGCGTGTTTGTGACCTCATATAGCAACACAAATGAAGATATGAAAGGAAATGACGTGGTCACACACTTGTCAGTGTCATTTTGGATTTTGAAGTTAAAATCACGTCAATGACGACTTTAAAGCCCAAAACGATGCATGATGAGATACGCGTTTGCGTTTGCATCCGTGCTCGTATGTGTCTATATATTTGTGTATCCACGTGACATCTTTTAATTGGCTATACTATAATATGGTACCTTGTAATAGTCAAATGCGTATCTTTGTATAGATTTGGTTAAATAATTATTTAATAAAACATTTAGTCATGATATACGTTTCATGTTTATATAGATTTGGTTAAATAATTATTTAATAAAACATTTAGTCATGATATACGTTTCATGTTTATTTGACACAATCCTGTAATTTTGGATTTTCATAGAAAAATAGCAATTTCTTTTTCATATAGACAACCGCCTAATTTCTTGGATTCGAGGGACGGCTGCTGTCATTGTTGATGAGAGATTTGAGTGCCCCACCCTGAATTTAGCTTTACAATTACTTGGGTTAAAAAAATAGAGTTAACAACAGACGTGACATTTATTTTATTTTATTTTATTTCATATACATATAGAATTTAGTTAAGAGGTTTGAATAAAAAATTGAATAATAAAAAAATAGTTTTAAAGCTTTAAACAGTATTTTAACTAATGGTTAAAATTTAAATTAGTTATAGAACTTGTTATATATATACACTCAATAATCAAAGGTCATTTTACGTGAAAAGGACTATAAGATCACCTATATATAAATGTTAAGATCATATGTTGTGGTTTAATTTAAAAGTGCATAACGCTCTGTCAAATCACTGTCATGTAAGCGGTGGAATTAAACTAATTCACTCTTTAACAATGGTGTTATGGTTGAAGTAACAAGTTTATTAAAGAAAAATATTTATGTTAAATACATAAAAACTAAATTAATCCAAAAGTGAAGAAAGAGTAATTGTTCTATTGAGTTTGGAAATTTCTTTAACCATCATTCCACAATGTCAAATTTTCACTCCTTTACTTAAGAATAAGGACTAAGCCTTAAGGTCATCAATATAGATTATGGGCTTCTTATGGCCCAACAGCTAGAATATCTTTTTAAGCAATGTTGAGCATTGTCTCTGAATTAAAATATTTGTTTAAAATGATTTTAAGAAGCTAACCTATTCTTCAAAAATCGAGAAACCCTAGGATAATTTGTTTGGAATTAGTGTTGTGAGTGTTTTAGAATTTGAGTTTGTGGTTGATTTTGTGTAGTAAGTTCCTTAAAAATGATTGGGGATGTTTATTTAAAATTTAAACCAAAGCAAAAAAAAAACCACATATAATGTTTAGTTGTGTCAAATTTTATGAACCAAGTAAACAATTTTATAACCTAATTAATTGATGGTAATATATTGTCTTATAATTATAATTTAGCTCGAAATTTTAGAGCCTTATTAATTAATGGTAGCAAATTGTGAACTGCTTATTGACTAAACAGTTTTAACTAAATAAATTTATAATCTAATTCACAGTTTTAACTAAATAAATTTATAATCTAATTCACTAATTGTAACAAAAATGCGGGCTGCTTATTAAGAACTGTGTGGGCTCAATAATGGTGGCCAAGCCCTAAGGGAACCTGGCTTTTGGGGGACGGACGCCAGAATACTTAGACTAGTGGGCCGGACCAAAATAGAAAGAAGCCGAAATCATCACATAAAAAACGACAGGGCTCAATCTCCATGAGGCGAGACCTCGTATGAGTTTTGTATATAAGAAACAACAAAGAAAAACCCGAATCCCGATTGGTTATTGGTCGATGCTCGAAGAAGCCGATGTTCAAAAACTGTGGAAGCTTCCATGCAATTTGTTGCCAAGTTTACATGCACAATGGCGATTCCACGATTTTTTTCCAGGAGGTTTTTTTTGGTAGATTCTTACTAATTTTGTTTCAAATCATACAAGATTTCCACTAACTATTTCATTTTTTTTCCAACCCGAGAAGGTTCCTAGAAACCAAGAACCCCCTGGATCCGCCACTATACATGCAGAAGTTTAGAAATTTAGAATGTTTGGAATCAATGTTGTGGAGTGAAGCTTTTTGTAAAGAATAAATATTTGTTTTGTTTTAGGTGGCATGAGTTGAGTTGTGTGGTTCCAACAATCAACACACCAATACAACATAAGTCATTTGATCACTATCAAACATTGGAATCAATCACCGAGACAAGTTAAATGTATAGGAATAGAATCTTCAATACTTTTCCTCTTTCGACTGGAAAGCTTTAAAATTGCCTTATACGTGACATGAATGGCGATAATATTAGCTTTACATGTTTATTTTCGGTATAACCCTAAAATAGATTATTCTAGCATCGATTCATGGGCACGGGCATGACATGACAGTTGCAGTGACAACAACTTAATATCATCAACCGCAATAGTGTTTATGAAATTCTTATAATTTCGGTCTTGGATTGACATGCACCTCTACATTACTTTAGAATCATGGTTACAACGGTAACATGAGTGATATCTGTTTCTTAAGACTTTTTAACGATTTTAACTCGATCATTTTCAACTCATTCAACATAATTTGGCTTCCACTAAGCTCGATAAGAAAATACGAATCAATCAAGTACCAAAATCCTTGTATCTTTCTTCAAAAATGTCGATAAATATTGGTGCAACAACAGAGGACCACATGACATCTCGACACTCGAATCACCTATGGGTGTTAGTCACCACCTCTCTACATTTAGTTTATTCACACCTCCTAGATACCCTAGAAGGATATATTGATGAGATATGTTCCAACATTCATTATTCACATGTGCATATGCTACACATCTAAACACTCTTAGGTGCATGGAATACAAGATTTTCCCATATCATACTTCCATAGGTTTTTTCATTGCATTAGTAGAGGAAGGAAACTTGTTTACTACATAACATACAATAATCACTACCTCTGCCCAAAATGCTTTCGGCATCCAAGAGACTGACAATTATGACACCTTCATTTTCAAAATAATAATAGTTATCAAAATGAATACAAAATGCCTTCATTTTTTAGTTATTTTCTTGATGTTTCATGTTTCATATAGAAAGTAAAACAAATGTTTGAGTGTTTCTCAATGGCAATAGCACAGACAAAGAAAATGTCTAAAAGTAGTCTACATTATAAAATACCACAAGTGAAATACGTTAGCAAAGCCATCATATCATACACGTACCACATACCTAGCCCCACACATCACCAGGTACCTTCTTTATTTCTAACTTAGAGTGTACACGCCTACCAATGAGTAGGGATGGTAACATCGATACTCCAACTTGAGTAGCGCTAGTAGTTGAGGCGTCAAGTGCATACATCTTATTCCCGTCGTTGACATGTTTGTAGATTAACTACGGGGTCACTTCTTAAAGATTTGCCAAAGGTATTCCATACTCATCTTACTTTTATTCGAGTTCAAACTATCTTCCCCAACTTTTCCTATCGGTGTATAAATATTGGAGGATCATTAGAATGCACCGGGATTACCTCATTCATTGGTTCTCCAGGAGGTGATGCATCTTCATTTGGTTTTACACAATTAACCTCATATTCTTTAAGACTTGTAACATCCTCTTATGTCTCTATGGCAATCGAGGTAATTGATGTTAGACAAAATTGCAGAAAACAACCTTTATGTATACCCCAAACTGCACTTTATACCTTTCACTATGAAATCCCCCAAAACCAACCTTTACGTTCATGTTTTGTTACACATCACAACCTTTACACCAAACCTAGTCAAAAAAGTCAGTTAAGTTGCCCCATGTGCGATGCACGTGAGGGCATATATGTCTTTTCCTTTGACCCCTTTTACAATGAATATTATATTTAAACCTTTTTATTTATTTCCTTCAACTAACCTGATATCAGATTACCCCCAATTAATGAAACTGAAATTCCGATGAGTGGTAAGTATAGAGTGCCATTAGTATGCACCGTCGATAACTGATGATAACCGGTGAATGTTGGTGGTCGGAGGTGGTTTACATTTGATGATAACCATTTGCAATTTCGACCAGATTGAAACTGAAATTCCGAACACCACTATTCCCGTCAACCTCCCATCGATGATCTCCTGTAACCACCACCGCACGCCATCTCCGCTACCGGATAACCACCTACACCATCACTACCACCTGAACTACACCACCTCCGACCACGCACAACATAGCCAAGGTTTTTGATCTCTTCATATCTGATGAATGCAAAAAAGGTTTCCATCTTTTTCTCTCTGTTTTGCCAAATATGCATCCACCAACTTCCCAAAAACTCTAAATTCCGACCAGATCATCCACCAGCTACACTTCTCCGGCAGGTTTGCGGCGTAGAAGGTAGTGGCGTTCTTAAACTCCCAAAACCCATGGCGTCTTTTAATAGGTTTCTGCTTCCTTTTTCTTCTGTTTACTGTTTCCCAGCTCTCGTCGTTAATCTCCCCAGGTTCCAGCTCTTCATTTCCGGTGTCTCTTTGCCGGATTTCTCTCCAGACCTTCTTCATTGTCATATACAATCGTTAAAAAAGTGAAAGACTGGCATTGGGAATCACATTTGAAACTTCAGGTTTTAGTTGAAGTTTGACTGATCTAGAAAACATAATAAAAAATAAAAAGGTTTTTAAAATGACCAAAAAGCCCTCACATGCTTTGCATGTGAAGGGAGTTAACCAAGAACATAAACGTCATTAGTGTTAAAGGTTGACCCTTGTAGCAAAACATGAACATAAAGGTTGGGTTTGGCCGATTTCATAGTGAAAGGTATGAAGTGCAGTTTAGGTATAACATAAAGGTTGTTTTGTGCAATTTTGTCTTGATGTTATGTCTTCAATCATGTTTAAACATTCAACTTCGTGCTCCAAAAGACCCATGACCTTTTCTACTACTTCATCAACAACCATTGTCATTGCAATAGCAAATTCTACAACAATTGAAGGAGTTGGTATGATGCAGGATTATACTATCTGGATTAACTCATAGTTATTTTTAATTGATTTATTTTATGTTTTATATTTTATTTATTAGTGTTTATCTGTTAAGCTTTTAGGGTCTATTACAAAAAGAGGTATTGGTGAATATTTATAATTAGTTTTTGATTGAATTTGAATTATAAGAACTTTGTTTTTTAATCTTTCGGTTCGTTTGGAGAATTTGATTAATCATTAAACTTTTGAGCCATTTGACCACTTCCAAAACTGCATCAAGGTCAGTTGACGGTTTCCTTGTCTTCGTAGGAAGTTGCCCTGTTTCTTGGAAATGTAAGAAGCAAGGAACAATGTCCCGGTCATCTGCCGAAGCAAAATACCGTGCCATGCGCTCTACCACATGTGAAGTTCTATGGCTCGTGAATATTCTTAAAGAGCTTGAAGAAACAGTGATCAGAATGACCGGAATCAATCAGATCAGGGGTTTAGTCTCTGCATAAAAGGATTAATCCTCTCGTTGATTCGGGGGTTTGGCTGGTTTCCTTCTCCGGTGATCACTACAAAACAGAAAGCTGTTAGACTAGCCATGGGGAGAATGCAGGTTCTCTCCGTGACCACCCTCCGGCGTGAGTCTACTTGAACCGCTGAAGGATGATATGCTCTGGATGAAGCATCGTGGGATTATAAATATAAGTGTCAGCTCCTTGTAATATTTTGATGTGTTTGTACATCTTCTTATTTGTTGTATTGCGCAGGTTGCAAATTCTGTCCTTAACTTCGTCGATATGGATTAAACGGTTGCTAAGCTGATGGTTACCGCGCGTAATGATGGATACACCCAAGGGTATGCATAATGTACCCAACATGTTAATAATGCGTTAAGGGTTGATTGGGATACCAGCAGATGCGCCACACATGGAGTTGATACCGGAGCCGCCCATGCTGCTGCTAAAACTGAATATAATAACTTACACCTTCCGGTGATGGACCTAGTCACCGCTGCGCTTCAGTCTGATGATTTTGTGGCGCAATTGAAGGAGGTATTTCCAGAAGAAGTAGATGATGATGAAGACCTAGAATAGATTTTCTTGTACGTTTTGTGGTTGTTGAACACTTAGTTGATTAGGTTTGGGATATAGATCCCGTTTGTAATGGTGTTACTGCGCTGCTGCTCAAGTAACGTTGCTAATGCACTGCTGTGCATGTAAATTTTTGTTAATGCGCTTGCTGCGCAAGTAACTTTCTAAATGTATGGTATGTTTTTATTACAATGCTTTGCATGACTACAATTACTTTGTTTAGGTAAGGCGAATAAAGATGGTATAAAGCTCATGTGTGAACTTAGGGCTGGACCTTGCGCGGTACTTGTGACCGCGGACCGTTCATGAGACTTGTATTAGGTTACCATAGTGTTTTTGCGCTTACCAAAAGAAATTGCATGCATTTGTAATAAACGTAACGAAATTTGTATTGATTCGGATAGGGCGCAGAGGCCGTGTATTACAAAGCTGTTTTAGGATAAATAATGAGAGTTAAGTTATTGCGCGCGTAATAGTTCTTGTGCCATAAGTTGACAAGTTGAGGAACTTGCCAAATATGAAGGAACTATACGCGCTGAACTATCGCAGACCTTTAGGCTTGTTTAGCTTTTTTGTTACTTGGCCCTTCGTCTCCACGTGTGATCTGTTTGATTTCCTTGCGCACGTTTTGAACCAGATGCGTAAGCTCTCCACTCTTATGGACTTTCTCTATTTTCGTGCGGAGACTGATGCAATTTTTCGTGGTGTGGCCATTGTCTTTGTGGTACTCGCAGTAGAGGTTTGGGTCTTGTCCTCTTTTGTATTGTATCGGCGGCGGTGTTTTGAATTGGTAATCTTCAGTGCTAAGCACTTCCGCCGGTGTCTTGGTAAGAGGTGTCCACTGCCTTTCTCGGTTTTCTTGTTTAGCTTCTTTCTGCGCTGTGATCTTGTTGATTGTTGCGCGGGCGTCATTTGAGGAGTATGCGCCTGAAGTTGAGTCCTTCTAGTTTTTCTTGAATTTTCTACCAATGTTTCCGCTCATGTCTTGATGCCGGTTTTGTGGTAGTGGTGGTCTGTTGGAACTTAAATTGCTTTCTGTTTGAGCGTATACTTTGGCAGCTGCCATCAAATTTTCCCAACTTTTCGGCAGACCTTCGGTCCCTGACAATACTTTGATCATATCATCGCACCTTACCGCGTATTTGAACTGCGCGCGGATTAAGTGCTCATGCACATCACCGATTTCCAACACTTCTTTGTTGTACTTTGTTATGAAATCTTCCAAGCTTTCATCGTCCCTTCTCCAGATGTTCATGACATCTGCGGAGTCTCGAATGGATCTGCGCTGCTGACTGAAATGGACCAGAAATTTTTCTTTCGGATCTACCCAGGATGTTAACTTACCCACTGGTAGGTTGTCAAACCACAGACGTGCTGCGCCTGTTAAAGTTTGGACAAACAAATGGCACCACTTGGGTAGTGTCCATCCTCCGACTAACCCTGCGCTGGTGAACACGCGCAGGTGATCATCAGGATCTGATAATCCGTTGAACTTCCCAACATTTGAAGGTAATTTCGCCTGCTCAAGGGGAGCTAGTGCGATCTCTTTAACAAACTTTGAGTTTTCAGCCGGTTCTGCTGGTCGGTAAATCAGATTGTAATCATACTCCGTTTTTGGGTTGTAAACCGCACGGATTTTTGGTTAGTAGCTTGCATGGTCTCTCTGCAATCGACTGAAAACGCTTGTGTTGTCGTCTTCATTGTACATCCTGTCATATTCATCGGTTTGGGTTTCCTGTTTCTGATAGGAAACGGGCTCAAACGTGAATGGACTGACTGACGTTTGTGAGAGTACTGTTCGTCACGGTGATCTCTTCGCCTGGATTCAGAGTGAGTGGACTCATACTTAGTGGTAGATCTGGAATAGACTTCCGTATCATCTACTGACATACGTGACGGTGCATCGCAGTGCAACGCTCGAGGTGCAGATGGAGCTTGCACCTGAGGTGTATATCTACGTGATTGTGTTGCAGGTTGAGCAGCTTGTGCACAGTGCTGTGTGTAGACAACGTTTATTGCACCTTGATATTTTACGTACCATGAAATCGGAGTTTCATCGGGAGGTAAAATGGAGCTGATCGGGATTTCAGGTTATGCTCCTGGTGTAACAGGATCATTCGGATGATTAACGTTGTTCTGGACATCGTTGTCATCGGACGCTTCTTCCACAATCCCCTCGACGCGGAAATCCTGAGCAAAATTGCCCCTGTTCTCCGGTCGAGGGCCGGGTGGATGTTTCGACGGAGCTTCTGCTATAGAAAACAGAAGAGAAAAGATGAATCAAACGAGAAGATGAAAATAGAAATTGAGAAATCGGTGGGCGCCAATGAAGAAACAGTGATCAGAATGACCAGAATCAATCAGATCATGGGTTTAGTCTCTGCATAAGAGGATTATTCCTCTCATTGATTCGGGGGTTTGGCTGGTTTCCTTCTCCGGTGATCACTGCAAAACAGAAAGCCGTTAGACTCGCCACGGGGAGAATGGGGGTTCTCTCCGTGACCACCCTCCGGCGTGAGAATAAGTACAGTGATCTCGATGAATAAGAAGTAGTAAAATGAGAGTGAAGTGAAAGTAAATTGTGAGATCATACCTGTAATGGCTTATTTATAACCAGTTTTTGGCGGGAAAACAGTTTGACAGAGATAGTAACGGAAAGTATTTTCCGTCGGCGGTTATTCCCTTTTCCGTCAATCACTAACATCACATTCATGCACACGGATTGTGAGTGTGATCGACGACTGGGGAGACGCCACGTGGAAAGTGGATTTGTGTAGATTAATCTTTAAACGAGTGGCATTGATGCGTGTGAAGTGTCGTTAGTTTTTAATATATTTATTAAACCCTTTTTAACACTTTTTAGTCAAGTTTTAAATTTATAAAACACGATATTTACTAACACTAAACACACATATGGGCAAGTGCACCCATCGTGAGCGTAGTATAGTGTTGGTAAGATACCGAGGTCGTCCAAGGACACAAGAGCTTTTAGTACCGGTTTATCCTCAACGTCTAATCAAATCAAAAGTTTAGAAAAATGTTTTAAACTAAGAAAATAAAAATTAACTAAAATGCTGAAAAATAAAAATAAAAGAAAAACAGATAGACAAGATGAATCACTTGGTTCCGACTCGTGTTTAGTGTAACCTTTGACTATTTCCGCACTTTTGCACTTATTTAAGAGATTATCTTAGTTATTGTAGTAGGCCCTCTTTTGGAGGTAACATTACCCTCAACCCAGTAGTTTGAGTCAGCAATGATACAATCCTAAAGGGTCGGATTATTGAAAGATAATTAATTAAGTTATTAATGCAAATTATGGTAGGCCCCTCTTTTGAAGGTGACGTTACCCTCGACTAAGTAGTCTGAGTCAGCAAGGATACAGTCCTAAGTAGCCGGGTTATAGTATTAATAGTAGTTAACTTATGAGGGGATCAAAGAGTTTGGACCCCCGCCATCCAATACCGTTAAGTATTGAAGGAGGTCCTACTAAATTTGACCTAGGTCCCTTGCAGGATCTCTAAACGCTGAACAACGGCAAGACTCTTACCAAACCGTTCCCTTAACCCCCGACCAGGTAGCCAACATACCTCCATATAGACCGTGGAGATATGAATGGTGAAAATCTTTTATTTTATATAGACAGTAAAATAATGCCAAGACACCACGGACAAACGATAAGGAAGAATCACCTTCAACATAAGAAACTAGTTATTAAAGTCATTAATACATAACCAATTAAAAAGTGCGAAAAGATTAAAAATAAAAAGTATTACACTAGACACTTTGTCTTCACCAAGTGATGTAAGAGACTTAGGCAAACATGGCCTTGATTGTCAAGAACTCTTACGATCAATCTTGGATCCCGAGACGACTCACACACTCTATGATGGACAATGGATGATGGTGGTGGATGATGGTGTTATGGTTGTGGGTGGTGGGTGAAGTGTGAGAGAGGTGGTGTGCCAAGGGATGGTTTGAGCTTGAGCCAAGCACTCTTATTTATAGGCTGAACAGAAGCTTCGGCACGGCCCCGTGTCCAGTGGGCACGGCCCCGTGTCCACATCCTTCTCTTTCTTCATTAATTGCTCTTGTCTTTATTAGTTGACCACGCCCCCGTGTCCGCTGAGCACGACCCCGTGTGCAGAAGCATATCTGTACTATGAAGATTTGCCTAGATTATGCGAATCTTATAGTTGACCACGGCCCCGTGCCCGCTGAGCACGACCCCGTGGTGGGCAATAGAAGCTTCTACCACTTTGTCTTTTCTGCTGACACTTGGGCACGCCCCCGTGCTGGCTGAGCACGGGGCGTGTTCAGTCTTCTGTCTTCTTGTTTTGCTTGGGAAGATGCTGTCGTGGGGTCGGGCATGTCACGTTTGTTCCTTTTCTTGTATTTATGTTAGATTTTGCTGTCTTTTTGCTTCTTTTGTTAATTTGAGCTCATTTAATCCTGAAAATGCAAAAGGAAGACAAAAGCACACTTTTTCCAACATTAGTACTAAAAAAGGGTTAGTTTTATGCCACAATTGATGTAATTTATATGTTGCATTTTGCACACATCAGCCATCATCGTGATCAGATGAGCGTTCAAGATTATGCCACGTCACAGTTAGTTGTAACTGAATGACTATACTTGATGAGCATTAGAAAGTCTTCTAGAAGATCTACAGCTGTAAACATTTATGCCCTTGCCACGTGTCTATTCTGTTGTAACAGAAAAGATTCCTTTGTTCAAGTCTTGATTTTAGGTGCGCGGATATGTTTAGGATTTAATTCTTCAAGTCTAACTGTTCTCTTACTCGAGTCCGCGTAAGGGTGTTAGTTGAATGTTTGTTTCTCCTTTCTTCCGGCGCGTATTTATTGAAGACTGCTTTCTTTCATAACTTGTTTGGGACCACTGCGCAGCCGCGCATGGTCTTGTTAAAGATGTTCTAGAAGTAAGGCTATGGAATGGTCTTATGTGCATGCGCAAGGTTTTTGGGACCATACTCCTTTGTTATTGAAGTGTTTCTTCCCATATCCTGTTTAGGGCCGCTGCGCAGCCGCGCATGGTCTTTGTTCAAGATGTTTTGGGATAAGGTTGTGGTATGGTCCTATGTGTCTGCGCAAGGTTTTTGGGACCATACCCCTTCAGAGATAAAAGTTGAAACTAAACTCCTTGTCCCTTTGTTTTGCAAAAATTCTACAATCATTTACAAACCTTGTATTTCATGACAGAACAAAACATTTTGAAATTAACTTATTTTTTCATAGGGAAATCTTTTTTTTTTCTGGAGCTATTAAAATTCTGCCCACTAAATCTAAGGATCAGTTGACATATATGTTTACCAAAGGCCTTCTAAATCTTCCTATACTAATAAATGAAAATCTTTTTTAGACACGTGTCACTTCCTCATACTTTCTCACCTTATTTTTCTATTTATCTATCGTATTAAATAATAATAATAATAATTTTTAACAAAAAAATAGATAAGAATAAATATTTGTTTTTCAATGAATAATTTTAAAGAAAAATTTAGATAAGGATAAACGTTTGTTTTTTTATATAATCATAAAGTTATATGCCGAGTATTATGAGTAGATACATATACTTTGGAGTTCAGTGATTAAAATTAGGGTAAATTAGGAATCTAAGGTTCCCATTTGATATATACTTAACTAGTCTAAGTTCCCGTGTGTTACACGGGTGGCTAATAAGAAAAATAACTACTTTAACATGTTGACGTAAATATTTTAATTATATATACGTTGAAATATTAACCGAAATGAGAGAGAGTACACAAAATAATTAAAATGCATGAATACAACCAAAAATTACAACTCATTGAATATCTCTTTATAAACAACATTATTTGTTTTATTCGTAGGCTCGCCGTCGTTGTCAAGTATTAGTAGCTTGACTCAATCTCGTGTTTTAACCTTTGATAAAGCTACATACAACTGACCATGTGTGAAAACGGGTTGTCTCAAGTACAAACCAATTTATGGGCCCTCAACGGAAAAAGAATATTGGGGCTCTTTTCCAAATGGTTTCGTCTACACTTATGAGTTCGATTACACCTTTTGAATGGAGGCACATACCATATTCTCAGTATCTTGCACAATCCCTTTAGATTGACCATCTAAATTCATTCAAGATTTTAAATTAGAAGTAGCTCATTTCATGTCACTTGAATAACTTTTCATATGCCGTTACCAAGTGCAACTATGTTAAGGCGAGGAACATCACCAAAGTCAAGTTGACCACCGTTAACATAAAAAAACTCTTCAACTTTCTTTAAAAATATATGAATAGGCCTATGCCAGATAAAGATACATTAAACAATGTCTAACGTTTGTTCAAAGTTTACCATTTGGTCTAAAATCTTCACTTTCCAAAACTGAAGATTCCCCGGACTCTGTAAACATTAAACAACAATTAAGTAAATATACAAGGATTTTAAAATAAGCGTTGTTGCCATTTTATGATTTTATCCCGGGTTAAAAAAACAATTTAAAAAATCAATTTGATTAAAATTCTTTTTAGGGATGATAAGGTGTTGACATGTAGCGGAAAAGTTAGGTATCACAAAGTAGAAATAGAAGGCATGCTACTTTAACTGCTTCTCCTAGATTGCTTTTAAAACCACATCAGTAATCTAAATTTCTCAAATATAAACATTTAATGTTAGCGTCAATTTATGTATTTTGAATACCAAAAATAAGATATTAAGATAAATACATACATAAAAACACTATATACAACATAAGAAACTTTGCCTACAATCACAAGTAGCCTAACTCTAAATACTACCTAGGTAAATTCAAGTTGTCAATGGAAAAATTCACTAAACTCACTCAACTCATGCTATAAGCTCATGACGTATCATTCTAAATAAAATAATTAAATACTCTAGAGCAAATAGTTAGTAGCGTTCATGTGAGTACCAACATGATCCCTCATCTCCTAGCCCTTATCTTTTATTGACCAAAACATCTTCAAAGTATCTTTTAGCATTAACTAAAGGCAACTTACTGATAACATGAGCGGTTTCAAGAGTATTCTAAAAAGGACATAATAAGCGTGTCTCAAGTGAATAAACATATAGAACTGGTATATAATTATATGAAAATGTGAAACAACAATGCTTTCCAATCTCATCCTTAATGATCATTCATGGTAGTGACTGGACCTGCAAGCAAGTTTTTTTAAATGAAAATAGTCAATTGAAGTCCCTAAATGTATTTTAGAACTGAAACATTACCAATCTTAAATTTCGAGCCTTCACAATGAGAACAACCGCCTTATTAGCTGCATCAAATGGTCTTGTTCCAATAGAACACACAATTTGTTATGTCCCGTCATTATTTATCGACTTAATTGTTGCAGTTGAGAGACCGAAAGTCACACCACATGTAACATGTATACTAAAAATTATGGTTAGGCTTTAGGGTTAACACCCGTAGAACATTAAAAGCCACAAAATTAATGAGAACAAATTGGATATAAAAACAACAAAATTATTAATCTTGAATTTCAAATTTATAGTTTGGGCAAAAGTTCCCAAGTTATCACTTTAAAAACCAATATCTGATCCAACCACCCCTCCAAAATGGACCTAAAAAAAATACTAAAAAACAAATATTGGGATTAGAGTCGGTCCCACTTAACTTTGATGAAAGCAAGATCTATATAAAAATATATAACTTTGACCTACAATTCTTGTTAAAAGAAGCTTTGAAAGTGTTGATTTGGGGATTATGGTCTTACGAAAATTGCGATAAAAATTCCCAATATCGTATTCACCTAGTAGAAAAACAAAAATTGCGTTTTCATTATGTCTTACATGAAAAGGAAAGACACCATGTTACCTGATTTGTAGCAGGTAAGATACTATGTGCAAGATCTTCATTTAGTGATACAGGGATTAGAGGCCCAGGCATATATCTCATGCTGCATTTTTATCATAAAAATAAGTATATTAGTAGCGATAAAGCTGTATATAAGTTCTAAGTTAATGAGCATCTCCCATACTTGTTTAAAATGGCGGTTATATTGTTCTTCATTTGACTTAAGAGACCCGCATTGTCCTGTAGCTGCTCATTGAATGAAATACTTATCGAAGATTAGCTTAGATGCTGATTTAAATTTAAAAAAAAAAAAACAACATTTGAAAAGTCACTTACTTTCATTAAAGAAATATTAGCCGAGATCTAACCGAGAACTTGGTTGTTTTATTCAAGTAAGTGTCATACTGAACCACTTAATCCTGCATCAATGAGTAGAACAATCCACACAATTATTAGACTAAATAAAAAAAGAGCCCCATTTTCTTCTAGAATTCAATCTTCATGTAAACTTAATATTACTAAATTATCTCTAAATCCGTTTTATTTAATCAACTTACTTTTATTTAATCATGTAATGGTCCAAATAATTACCTTCAAAAGTTATACCGTCAAACTGAGTCCGATTATACATGGTAACATGAAATGAAGCCACATTAAGTGTTGGAACTCATGATATCTGTTTCGAGGATGATTCCACTAAATTATCCTGAAAACAAATGACAATCAGAATATAAATATTAATATTTTTACCAAATAAACATACTCAAATGGAAGAAAGAGTCATAATTCGGATGCTTCATGAAGTTAATCACATTTTGGATATTAATTCCGCTAGCAGGTTCTTAATAATATATCATATGTCCGCTTTTGATAGATTTTTTCTTTTACCCTTTAACAATAAAACACACCCAAAGTCTATGTTAAATGCATACAACGAATTGTAACTATAAAAACCAATATTTACTAACAAAAATGAAAAAAAAAAGTTAAGATGTGATTCTATGGAAAGTTTAAACTTAAAAGATTACTTATGCGTATCTAATAGATCAGCACAAGAGCCCCACCACTTCAGCCATATCCCTACCCAACAACTTATTTGACCCATAATATCTTTCTCTCTGGGTCCTTTCTCTAAACTCTATATTCTCTCTACTTCACTGGGCACCACCATACAGCATCACCAAATACATGGAAGTGCAGGTTAAGAAGAACATTGGTGACTCTTACCTTATTTTTACTATCATCTGTGATGGGGAGAGTGGATGCGTATTCTTACATGGCATGGAAGAATGTGCTTCCCGCTAAGAAGGTCAACCAAAAGAGTCCCAATGCTATATATCACGCTTTCAGACGTTACTCTTCCTACAGGATGGAAACAAATTTCAGAAAGGCAAATGAAAAAAAATTATTCATGTCATATCTAAAGTAGAAAATCAGTGATTTTGATTTTAAATGATAAAATGCATCTTTCTATAATAAAAAAAATACTAATTGTACCAAAACCAGAACACACCGATTCTCCAAAAAATTGAAAAACGTAAACATGGAATTTGTGCTTTGGCACTAAAACAATAAATTTTATTAAATCCCAAAATTAAAGTTAAAAATAACTCACTTCACCTTAAAGTCAAAATCAACCCTTTTGACCAAAAAAGTCAAAATGCACATATTCCCTGAAAATAATTAAGAGCAATATTGTAAAACAATAATGTACCTGCCCTCAGATACAGATACACGGGATGAGTGAAAGCAAGATTCGTGCTATAACTTTTTTCCATCAAGGTTATTCTTCATCAAGCAAAAGCACGAAAGTCAAGGATTACCTTCCTGCAAGAATCCAATGTGTGAATATCGGTTTTCAAATTTAATAATGTGAAATATAGAAATAAAAAAATTAAAGGTTTGACCTCATCAAACGAAATTCTATAGGCATTGAGATCGTGATAAAAAGCATCCCCTTTATTTGTTCAAAATTCAAGAGCATCGACTAAATGTAACACCACTCGTAACCTCATTGCCCATTTCATTGGTTGTGATTTCCCAGAATCAACATAGATTGCTGCTACCACTTACCATACTCGCACTACCCTTGTTCGGTTTTCTCAAATGAATTTCAATTGGATATTAATTTCTTCATTAACGCCTTGCTTTGATGATTCTCTGGTTTCTTGGATAACCCCCACTTTCTGTTCATTGATGTCACTCTTCCTGAGCTTTTCATCTTCCCTGGTTTTGCTTGTTTCCTGCAACTTTAATCAAGAGAGAAAAAAACTCAGATCTAAATGTAACCAGAAGATAAAGTCAAGCCAATTAGAAAAAACACATGAAAAGTTGCATCATCACCTGGATTGCCACCTCCTTGAGATCAGAAAGATCAATATCGCGGTCATCACTTCCGTGAGATGTTTTTTGTTGAGGTGTTGAAGCCTAAAATTGGAAGTAGAAAGAATCCCATAAGAACACAACATACCGAAATCTTAAAACCAGAGCTTGATATGTGTCTCACCATCAGATGTATTTCAAACTTTTCATCTTTTTTACTCTCTAGATTAGCCAGTTTTCTACAAAAATAAACAAAATCATTCAATAGACCTTCAAAAAGCAGGATGAAGATAATCATTTTGTAAAATAAATACACCACACCAAACACAATTAAAACATCAGATCCCTAAATTTACTCACAGTTTAGCCACTGTAGTAGATGCAGCTATCGTAATCACAGCTTCAACTTTATTATTTCCATCATTTAACTTGACCAAAAGAGATTCCATCTCAACCTCTTCTTTAGTCAACACCGCACCCGCACCACATTTCCTCTCTTCTTCCACCGACGGCTAGTTTTGACCCATTATCCAGCAAAAACAGAGCGTTTCAAATCGAAGCTAGTTTTGACCCATTATCCAGCTTGGCCATCTAACTTAAAAAGAAAAGACAATTTTTTATCCATTTGCTACCCAAACCCGCAAAGAATCTAACCCGTTTCAAATCTAGCCCAGATTTGGCCTGTTATCAGACCTGACCGCCAATCATAAAATTATTTTTTTGATCCATTGGGCTGAGAATTTACTTTACATCTAATGGGTCAATAAACTTAGAATATAAAACACGCAGTTACACTTATGGCTATGTGACTTTCTTATATTAAATTATAATAACCATAACTGAATATTGAGATACTAACAATGGAATGGTTTCAAAGTAAACATTCTGATATGCGTATATCAATCATAGAGGTCCAGTGGCGCCCTCTATTAATCATGAGGTAGAACTGTTCATGAGCGTTTATAATTCATATGTATAATGTATAATATAACTAAGCAAAAAAACAACAACAAACAATGAATGAGAAACCAATTCAGATAGTGGATAAAAGAGTCGGAGAAACACACATGAGGGCGAATGAAATCGGAACACCATGTCATATTTGACACACAAATCTAGTGATAGACACAATGACACATGTATTAGGCATCGAACAAATTTTTTTAAGAAGAAATCCACAGGCATCGAACAAAACTTTTTTAAGAAGAAATCCGCATGATCAAGAATATGAGAAACCAATTCAGATAAGGGTTCTACGACCTTGACCGAAACCTAGACTCGCCGGATTTGACGGCTGCTCCTAAAACATGACCTTTTTTAAACTTTTTTACTTTGTAATCAAGCTAGCATAATCATAACCTATTTGCACTAATCATAATCCAAGTTGTTTCTATACAGTAGCTTTATTTCTGTACAGAGACCAGTCACATACCTTCTTGCAATAACACAAAAGCTAAGATCCCCACTATGCATTCACACCCTGTAAACCCTAACCACGTGTTCTGTTTTAAATCACAGTTAAGAGAAATCACATTATTAACAGGATTTATGATTTTCAAACATAATAACATTTTTTTCCTAAAAAATTAGGGTTTATGATAAGTACAACAACAAAACAATTCGACTTAGAAATATAAACAATCAAAGGAATACACCATAAATATAAGTATACAAAATCTGACCGAGAAATCAAAATAATCATGTGAAATAACAATTCCCCCCCCCCCCCCCCCAAAAAAAAATTAGGGTTTATGAGAAGAACAATAAGAAAACATCTTGACCGAGAAATCAAAAGAGTCAAATGAAATACACCATTACATTACATATAAGCATAAACAAATAGAAACATAATATTATTAATGAATTAAAGAAGATCAAAGGACATGCATCTAACCGATTGAAGAAGATCTTCC
The DNA here is from genome assembly GCA_030545235.1 of Helianthus tuberosus. Lineage (NCBI taxonomy): Eukaryota > Viridiplantae > Streptophyta > Magnoliopsida > Asterales > Asteraceae > Helianthus > Helianthus tuberosus. The sequence continues at coordinate 189,274 of JARYGA010058816.1, read as the reverse complement.
ACAATATGAACGTCAGAGAGTATAGCCCCCTTGTTATATTCGTGAATGAAGATTCTGGAATTACATCTAGGGTTTTATAATCAAGAAAGGAAACGGTTAAGCCAATTCGCGTTTTGTTGAAGATTTTCAACTGATTGATGATTGATTGTGGTTTCCATATGAAGAGCATATCAGTGGTTTCAAAATTTAATGAAGGAGAATGGAGGAAAACTTTTGCCGCTTATGAAAGTGAAGGAGAATTGAGTGAATTGAGAGATTGGCGCCTAAAAACACAATTCTCTGGCCAAAGAGTATTGCCACATCAAGGTCAAAAAGTCAACATTATTTTGCTTTAGTATAAGAGATAGATAATTGTATTATTGTTTTTTTTTTCACTGGAATCAAATAATTATTCTAGATCTGGGGTATATGCTTCTATCAAATTATATGTGTTTTTAGAAGCAACGCTATTAGGGATGGGATTGTTACAGTACCCGTACCGGTACCGAAAATACTGGTACCGAATTTGAACAAAACTAGGTACCAAATAACGTACCAAATATATAGGTACGGTACGGGTATTTTCGGTACGGTACCCGCTTTGGTACCACTTTGTTTTTATATAGTTTTTCAGCACTTGTACGAGTACTAAATAGGTAAAATTGACATGAGTACCAATATAGTACGAGTATCAAATATGTAAAATTGGTACGAGTACCAATACGATACGGGTACCATATATGTAAATATCAATACTAGTACTATAAATACCATAATACGAAATAAAACATAATACAAAAAAAAACTTTTAGAGGTCTACATAAAATTCGGTATCAGTACCCATTTTTACCCGTACCCGTACCAATACCAAAAGTACCGAATACCAAAATCAATAAAACTGGGTACCGATACATGTACCAAATACCTAAAATTGGTACCAGTACGAGTACGAGTATTTGGGAAAAAAAATCCCTAATCGCTATAATGGTTTAGACTCACCATTATAATCGCACAATTTTTTTCAAATGTCAAATCTAGATAACTTAGTTTCACCATTGTAATGTTAGGCGTACTGTTATAATTGGTTTAAACTCACCGTGTATTGCACATTGCATAAACATTTAGAAAGAACACCATCTTTAAATATAACAATTATATCATTCAAAGAGAGTTTTATTCTCGATTTTACGGTATACTTCTTAAAAATGATGGAATATATAAAAACGTGGGGATCGATCTTCACCTTTTTGTATCGTAAACTCTCTTGAATACAAATTTCAAATGAGTGTTTTATGAATCAAATAAAAAAAAAGCATGAAGGTTTATAAAACTAACTAAAATCATTGTATCTACTATTTTGAATGTATCATAAAAACGGGATTCAACCCCATGTAATACATGTGTTTTTAACCTAATAATAAAAAAAAACAAAGTAAAATGTTATAATATGTAACATCCCGAAATTTCAAAACTTTATACTAGGATTATAAAGTGTATAATAAACAAGAATAAACTAACTAGGATAAATAACCCAGTTAGTTAGAAGTCTTGTAGTAACACAAGGATGAGTTAAAAAGATCAAAGATGTAAACTAAATAAGAGTGGAGGGACCAAGGTTGTCAAAATTGAAATTTAAATTACTAATAATTAGTAAAACAAAAACCAAACACTCCATTTTTGGAGTCTGGTCGATCAAGGAACACAGGGGGCGACACCCACTCCTTCACAACCCTAAATTCTACTAAAATCTCAAATTGAAGGCTCAAATCATGTCATAATCGAAATCTGAGCATAGAATCGTGATCTCCTCGTCAAGGAGGTCATAAGGTATGTCAAATTAGGTTGTTTTGATACAACTCAAATTCTTGCATGTGATTGAAATCGAAGGTTGAGCTCGATTATGTGTTGTAAAACATGAAATTAGAAGTAATGTGAAGTCTAGGGATAAACCCTAGATGATTTCTTGTCAAAATCTTGCATGTTAGTTGTAAGGATCAAAATCACTATAGTGGGTGATTAGTAAGTTAGTAGAACTTGATAAACACTAGGATTAAGACTCTTGTTCTAGTGAAAACTGAAATTTTGAGATTATCACTGAAATTGTTAATGTTAAAATATGTGTATATTGTCTAATTGAAGTTAATTTGAGTGATAAATTCAAGTCATGAACTTGGTTTAAATCATGTAGAAATCTGACCCGCAAGGTGTTTGATAAAACGCCTAAATGAGGGTTAAAATGTTAAAGATTGTTAAAAACGCAGATTTGCATATGTTATGAATGAATGCGTTAAAGCTTATGAAAGAGAGTTCTAATCTTGTTATGAATTGAACTCTTTAGGCAAGGAATCCGGAACATCAAGTGGACACGCCGGAAGTGATACCCGCGGAAAATGTGTGCTTTAAAGGTACGTGGCTTTAGCCCCGTTAAAATTTTGTGTAAATAATTAGTTTTGTTGTGTGAACGGTGTTGAATTAAAATGGATGCGTTTGATGCGTTGTTAAAGTGGCGAAGTACACTCGACCATCAAACGGGTCAAAGTAAAGATTTGGTATATAGTTTGGCTAGTCAATAAAGTGATGGTTTTCACTAAATGGCCAAACGGGTCAAAATGATGTTTTCAATAGAATCATGAGAGTAGAGACTTGAAATGTTGTACACCTTGTTAAATGATGAATTGTACCATATCAATGATTTGGTGATGTTAACCTAAGTATAAGAACCCGGAATATGGGTCAAACAGTAAATGTTAAATGAAAAAGGGTTATTTGAAACGGAATGCTTGAATTCCGAAGAAGCAAATATTAGTTCTAAAGGAATCGCAAAGCCATGGAATTGGCGCGAATACACCAAGTAAGTGAGCTCGGGCGATTGGGTAATTATGTCTATAAGGTCTTAAGCATGGAAAAGAGGTGCTATGCACATACACTAATGGGTTGGATAATGAAAATAAGGAAATTGCAAACCAATAGTCGGTATCTCGGTTTCCGCGATGTAAAATTTATATGGTTGAGTCCGTAATTTCATTACGAACCCGTAGGAAAAAGAAACGGTTAAAACGGAATAACGAGTAGAAAGTTATGATCATTCAAAGTTGAAAAATGGTTAAATGGCAAAAGTGCAGGACCTGCCGTAAATTACGGTCCCACCGTAATTTACGGTGGAGGTCTGAAGTCTTACGATGAAAGTCTCCTGAGTTACGGCAGACCAGGTTGTTCAAAGTCTACCGTAACTTACGGTAATACCGTAAGTTACGGTGGAAACCTGAAAATTTGTATTTTGTTTGTTATTTTGAATTGTTAGAATTCGTTTATACGCAATGCATTGATGTCAAAACTAATATTTTAGTGTTTGACCCTAGGTATGGATGAGTTTTTCCCCGGATGGCGATCAAGCACTTTGTCAGGAACCGAACACGCATTTTGAAGCTTCCGCATTAATCTTAATCTTGTCTAGACATAATCATGTTGTAAAAACTTTTGTTAATCACGTTTTAAATCCCTTAAACTAGTGGTTAGTATGCTAACAAGGGTTAACTTTTAAACTTGTTATGGATTATCTTGGGATGTGTTTGGTACTATCTCAAGTGTGTATGGTTTAAACACGAAATGCTTTTGTAAACTCTGATTTTTATAAAGTTGTATGTAATTATTAGTTAATTCTGTCAAATTAATTAGGGTGTTACAAGTTGGTAATCAGAGCCCAAGGTTGTTAACAAGTGTTCGGTTCAAGCTTGATCAAACATCCGGTAAGAGTAAATTGTTCTAAAGTAGAGTTACTAAGTATAAAAAGGGAAGTAATGAATGGAAATGCATGGGAAGAGCGTGTTAACACACTCAAACCCGGAAAGTGCATTAAATAAGAACGGTGAAAACAAGTTATGAACTTGAACAAACCGAAGTGAATAAATCATACGTCATAAATGAAATGTTAACGCTTAATGTAAACATTTCAGTTAAAGATGACGGATAAAGGCAATGATGATACGGTGCCAAGAGTCACCGAGCAAACGAGAGAAGTGATTGCCGAGGAGGTAGGAAAAGCAATCGAAAACAGTTTGTCGGGTTTCATCGACAAAATCCAAACCACGGTATTATCAGTGGTGGAAGAAAGAATCAAGAAATTGGAGGATAATACCAATTTAGCAAAGGAGAAGTCGGGAGGACGAAAATCTTGTTCTTATAAAGAGTTCATGGCGTGTAAACCGCCCATTTACAATGAGGAGGTTGACCCAATCATATGTCAGCGATGGTTAAGCGATATAGATGGGGTGTTCGAAAGGACTCATTGTGATCCGGATGACTACGTAGCCTATGGCACGGGTCAGTTAAGGGGTCAAGCGAAAGACTGGTGGGATAACAAGAAGAAGGAAATTGGAAGCGAAGCGGCTAAAGCTATGACATGGGATGAGTTTAAGACGCCGTTTCTTAAACATCACAGTCCCAAGGCAGTCATTAACAAGATCAAGGAAGAATTCATGCAGCTTCGACACAAGGGTGAATCTATTGACAAAATCACGGGAATATTCATGGATAAGATGAAGTTTTGTGATGAGTTGATAACGAATGAGGAGCAGAAAATATATCATTATTATAATATGTTGAGCGCCGAGTATAGGGAGTTTATGACTCCTTCAAAGTATGAGACTCTCACCGAAATTATAAATGTTGCTCGGGAACGGGAGATAAAGTTGAAGAAACAGATTGAAAGAGGTGAAAGAAGGGCTCAGATAGTCAATCCAAGCCCAACGAAAAAGGTACGCACAACAGAATCCTCAAAGAAACAAGAAGGTAAAGGCGGGCCATCAAACTGCAAGATATGCGAGAAAAGGCACAAAAGTGAGTGCCGGTTCAAGGACAAACCGTGTCCTATATGTGGGAAGACGGGACACACGGCTGCATTGTGCCCGGGAAAGGTGTCGGTGTGTTACAAATGCTACCAACCGGGTCACAAGAAATCTGAGTGCCCGGAGTTGGTTGGAAAGAAAGATGACAAGAATACACCTACTGAGACACCAAGAGCAAAGGCGAGATCTTTCCAGTTGACAGCAATGGAGGCAAAAACAGAGCCCGATGTGGTCTCAGGTATATTTGCCATAAATTCAATTCCTGCACATGCGTTATTTGATACGGGTGCGAATAAATCTTTTGTTTCATATGGATTTATTCGACATCCTTCTTTTGTACTAACAAAATTGCCTATGCCATTAGAGGTAGAAATAGGTGATAACAAAAGTTTTCTTGTATGTGATGTATGTCGAGATTGCAAAATAAGCGTTGATGATGAGGAATATTTGATAGACTTGATCCCTATGTCAATGGGAGAATTTCAAGTAGTGGTAGGGATGGATTGGTTATCCCGACATCATGCAAAGGTGATATGTTTCCACAAGGAGATACAGTTGACATCTCCAAGTGGAAAGCAAGTCACCATTTATGGCGAAAAAGGGGGCAGTCCCGTTATGTGCTCAATACTAAAAGCCCACAAACTTATGAGGCGCGGATGTAAAGCATTCATGATATACGCAAACGAACCTAATAAAGAGACGCCAAAGATGGAAGACGTACCAGTGGTACGTGAATACGCTGATGTATTTCCGGAAGATTTACCGGGAATACCGCCAGTACGGGAGGTAGAATTCGGGATCGAATTGGTTCCAGGCGCAAAACCTGTGGCCAAGGCGCCGTATCGACTCGCGCCATCAGAATTGCAAGAATTGATGTCACAAATCCAAGAATTGCTCGACAAGGGATTTATTCGGCCAAGCGTGTCTCCATGGGGTGCACCGGTATTATTCGTGAGAAAGAAGGATGGGAGCATGCGTATGTGCATTGATTACCGGGAGTTGAATAAACTCACGGTAAAGAATCGATATCTGCTTCCAAGAATTGATGACTTATTCGACCAATTACAAGGTGCAAGTTGGTTCTCAAAAATCGACCTCAGATCGGGGTATCATCAGTTGAAAGTCAAAGAGGAGGATGTACCGAAAACGGCTTTTCGTACACGGTACGGACATTACGAGTTTCTCGTGATGTCCTTTGGGTTAACTAATGCACCCGCGGCTTTCATGGATCTCATGAACCGGGTTTGCAAACCCATGCTAGACAAGTCAATGATAGTGTTTATCGATGATATCTTGATATACTCCAAAAATGAAGCAGAACACGCAAGTCATTTGCGTGAAGTGTTGGAGACGCTCAGGAAAGAGAAATTGTATGCGAAATTCTCAAAATGCGCCTTCTGGTTACGAGAGGTGCAGTTTCTTGGGCACATCATTAGTGCGAACGGGGTGCTTGTAGATCCTTCAAAAATAGAAGCTGTGTCAAGATGGACTCCACCGAAGAATCCTTCGGAAATCAGAAGCTTCTTGGGGCTTGAGGGTTATTATCGGAGATTCATACAAGATTTCTCCAAAATTGCTACGCCGTTGACCAAACTAACCCGTAAGGATGAAAAGTTTATTTGGGCCGATGATCAAGAAAGGGCGTTCCAAACGCTGAAGGAAAAATTGACCCATGCGCCGGTGTTGACATTACCGGACGGAACGGAGGATATGGTAGTTTACTCGGATGCATCGCATTCGGGACTTGGCTGCGTTTTGATGCAGCGGGGCAAGGTTATACCCTATGCCTCGAGACCACTAAAGACTCATGAGAAGAAATATCCTACCCATGACCTCGAGTTGGCAGCAGTGGTGTTTGCCTTGAAAATATGGAGGCATTACTTGTATGGGGTGAAGTGCACTATCTTTACCGACCACAAAAGCTTAAAGTATTTCTTCGATCAGAAGGAATTAAATATGAGGCAGAGGCGGTGGTTAGAAACTGTCAAAGACTTTGATTGTGAAATACATTACCACCCCGGGAAGGCTAACGTAGTGGCAGACGCGTTGAGCCGAAAGACGGATTATATGCCTATTCGAGTACGATCGATGCAATTAATTGTGACATCGGGTTTGCTTGAACAAATCCGAAAATCTCAAATTGAAGCAATCAAGGAAGAAAATGTGAAGAAGGAAAGGATAGTTGGGCAACTAAAAGACCTGGAGGATGGTAATCAAGGATTGAAAACTCGATTTGGGAGAATTTGGGTTCAAAATACGTGTGGGGCCAAGGTGCGTCTACTCGACGAGGCCCATAAATCTCATTATTCAATTCATCCGGGGGCGACCAAAATGTATAATGACTTAAAACAAAACTATTGGTGGCCCGGAATGAAAAGAGATATTGTGAAATATGTGGAGAAGTGTTTGACTTGTTTACAAGTCAAAGCGGAACACCAAAAGCCATATGGAAGGTTGCAACCGTTGGATATCCCAGTTTGGAAATGGGAACAAATCACGATGGATTTGTTAACCAAATTGCCCAAAACCAATCGCGGATTTGATGCTATATGGGTAGTCGTGGATAGATTGACAAAAAGTGCTCACTTCATTCCGATTCGTGAGACTTATACATCCGAGAAGATGTCGGAGGTGTACACCAATGAAATAATAGCACGTCATGGAGTGCCGATATCCATTGTTTCAGACAGAGATACTCGGTTTACTTCAAAATTTTGGCGCGAATTCCAAGAGCAAATGGGAACTAAATTGTTCATTAGCACTGCTTACCATCCACAAACGGATGAGCAGAGTGAAAGAACAATACAAACGTTGGGAGATATGTTGCGGGCTTGCATCATCGACTTCGGGGGCAGTTGGGATGTCCATCTACCCTTGGTCGAATTTTCATATAACAATAGCTATCAATCGAGCATTAAAATGGCCCCGTATGAGATGTTATATGGTAGAAAGTGTCGAACCCCGGTGTGTTGGGGAGAAGTGGGACCACGAGGATTAGCACCTACTGATATAATCCGAACTACGAATGAGAAAATTGATATAGTCCGAGCTCACTTAAAAGCAGCTCAGGATAGACAAAAGTCGTATGCGGATAAGCGAAATAGGCCTATTGAGTTTCAAGTGGGCGATAAGGTAATGCTGAAAGTATCCCCGTGGAAAGGAATCATACGGTTCAGAAAAAGAGGAAAGTTGAGTCCGAGGTTCATTGGGCCATTCAAGATCACTGAACGGGTTGGTAAGGTAGCGTATCGCCTTGAACTACCCGAGGAGTTGAGTGGAATTCATAGCACATTCCATGTGTCACATCTCCAAAAATGTTTAGCAGACGAAACTACTTGTATCCGCTATGATGATATCGAGGTGGATAACAGCCTCAACTATGCTGTGAGGCCAATTGCAATTTTAGATCAAAAAGAGAAGAGTCTGAGGAACAAAGTAATTAACCAAGTGAAGGTTAAATGGGAGCATAGGAAGGGTGCGGATACCACGTGGGAATCCGAAGAAGAAATGCAACGGCTCTACCCAAAACTATTTGGTACGTATCTCGGTTTCGGGGACGAAACCCTTTTTAAGAGGGGTGGACTTGTAACATCCCGAAATTTCAAAACTTTATACTAGAATTATAAAGTGTATAATAAACAAGAATAAACTAACTAGGATAAATAACCCAGTTAGTTAGAAGTCTTGTAGTAACACAAGGATGAGTTAAAAAGATCAAAGATGTAAACTAAATAAGAGTGGAGGGACCAAGGTTGTCAAAATTGAAACTTAAATTACTAATAATTAGTAAAACAAAAACCAAACACTCCATTTTTGGAGTCTGGTCGATCAAGGAACACAGGGGGCGACACCCACTCCTTCACAACCCCAAATTCTACTAAAATCTCAAATTGAAGGCTCAAATCATGTCATAATCGAAATCTGAGCATAGAATCGTGATCTCCTCGTCAAGGAGGTCATAAGGTATGTCAAATTAGGTTGTTTTGATACAACTCAAATTCTTGCATGTGATTGAAATCGAAGGTTGAGCTCGATTATGTGTTGTAAAACATGAAATTAGAAGTAATGTGAAGTCTAGGGACAAACCCTAGATGATTTCTTGTCAAAATCTTGCATGTTAGTTGTAAGGATCAAAATCACTATAGTGGGTGATTAGTAAGTTAGTAGAACTTGAGAAACACTAGGATTAAGACTCTTGTTCTAGTGAAAACTGAAATTTTGAGATTATCTCTGAAATTGTTGATGTTAAAATATGTGTATATTGTCTAATTGAAGTTAATTTGAGTGATAAATTCAAGTCATGAACTTGGTTTAAAATATGTAGAAATCTGACCCGCAAGGTGTTTAATAAAACGCCTAAATGAGGGTTAAGATGTTAAAGATTGTTAAAAACGCAGATTTGCATATGTTATGAATGAATGCGTTAAAGCTTATGAAAGAGAGTTCTAATCTTGTTATGAATTGAACTCTTTAGGCAAGGAATCCGGAACGTCAAGTGGACACGCCGGAAGTGATACCCGCGGAAATGGTGTGCTTTAAAGGTACGTGGCTTTAGCCTCGTTAAAATTTTGTGTAAATAATTAGTTTAGTTGTGTGAATGGTGTTGAATTAAAATGGATGCGTTTGATGCGTTGTTAAAGTGGCGAAGTACACTCGACCATCAAACGGGTCAAAGTAAAGATTTGGTATATAGTTTGGCTAGTCAATAAAGTGATGGTTTTCACTAAATGGCCAAACGGGTCAAAATGATGTTTTCAATAGAATCCTGAGAGTAGAGACTTGAAATGTCGTACACCTTGTTAAATGATGAATTGTACCATATCAATGATTTGGTGATGTTAACCTAAGTATAAGAACCCGGAATATGGGTCAAACAGTAAATGTTAAATGAAAAAGGGTTATTTGAAACGGAATGCTTGAATTCCGAAGAAGCAAATATTAGTTCTAAAGGAATCGCAAAGCCATGGAATTGGCGCGAATACACCAAGTAGGTGAGCTCGGGCGATTGGGTAATTATGTCTATAAGGTCTTAAGCATGGAAAAGAGGTGCTATGCACTTACACTAATGGGTTGGATAATGAAAATAAGGAAATTGCGAACCAATAGTCGGTATCTCGGTTTCTGCGATGTAAAATTTATATGGTTGAGTCCGTAATTTCATTACGAACCCGTAGGAAAAAGAAACGGTTAAAACGGAATTACGAGTAGAAAGTTATGATCATTCAAAGTTGAAAAATGGTTAAATGGCAAAAGTGCAGGACCTGCCGTAAATTACGGTCCCACCGTAATTTACGGTGGAGGTCTGAAGTCTTACGATGAAAGTCTCCTGAGTTACGGCAGACCAGGTTGTTCAAAGTCTACCGTAACTTACGGTAATACCGTAAGTTACGGTGGAAACCTGAAAATTTGTATTTTGTTTGTTATTTTGAATTGTTAGAATTCGTTTATACGCAATGCATTGATGTCAAAACTAATATTTTAGTGTTTGACCCTAGGTATGGATGAGTTTTTCCCCGGATGGTGATCAAGCACTTTGTCAGGAACCGAACACGCATTTTGAAGCTTCCGCATTAATCTTAATCTTGTCTAGACATAATCATGTTGTAAAAACTTTTGTTAATCACGTTTTAAATCCCTTAAACTAGTGGTTAGTATGCTAACAAGGGTTAACTTTTAAACTTGTTATGGATTATCTTGGGATGTGTTTGGTACTATCTCAAGTGTGTATGGTTTAAACACGAAATGCTTTTGTAAACTCTGATTTTTATAAAGTTGTATGTAATTATTAGTTAATTCTGTCAAATTAATTAGGGTGTTACATAATAAGTAAACATTACATCAAACTTCATTTTTAAAAGATAAATTTTGACAACTGTATGTGTTAACATATGACGTTATATTTTATTCAAAACATGCATTACATAAATTTATTTAAAGATATATCTTTTTATTATTTATTATATAAAATTACATTTATGCAACCGGTTCTAACCTACTAATTAATATGACAAATTGTGTAAATTAATAAAAGAGTAAACTTCCGTTTTGCTCCCTGTGGTTTGGTCACTTTAACGGTTTTGCCCCAAACCTTTCAAAATAGCCATTTTACTCCCTGATCTACGAAGGCCTTCATGATTTTGCTCCCCGCCCCTAAACGCCATCCATTTTAACTGTTAAACCCTGTCACATGCAAAACACCTGAGGGTAGTTATGTCTTTTCCCAACCCTGATTAATGAATTACATTTAAAACCCTAACAACCCATTATCTGCTTTCCCATTCCATCTTCTTCTTCATCGCCTTCAAAACCCTAACTTCCATGGCATCTTCTATCGTCGTATTCATGCCCTGCAATCTGAATTCTGAAACCAACATCTTCAAAAATAGTACAAGTCATCAATGCACAGATCTATGAAACAAACAATATCCAGTTTAATTTAAGTAGAAACTAAAACCATATTCTTAATCCAAACCACAATCAGTTCCAGTTCCAGTTCCAATCACTATATACAATTAAGTTTTCAATTCCATTTCAAACCAAACCAAAACATATTTAATCAACAAAAAACATCAGCAATTACTCTTAACACTAACTAACAATGAAGCCCTAACACAGATACCTCAATCACCACACCACAATTCACTCCACTCTCAACTCTATGAGTAAATATCTTCAAAACCCTAACCCCACCTACCAGCTTCATCGCCGTCTCAATCTCCATCGTCTCTCCACTCATCCCAAATTCCGGTCCACCACCATTCCCCACCGTCTCCGCCGCCGTGACCAGCCGGTCAAACCTGTCACTATCTCCACCGCATCCCGCCGGTGAACGTGTTCTCCGGCGTACGTCACAATCAGCATCTTCGAATCGTCCACCGCTAACTTCACACACTTCCTCGCCGTACATCCTTTTTCGGTACTACACTTGTAGTAAACTCTAAACATTTCATACAAATTCAAATCAATATATGCATATATTTTTGATTTATCGACGGTTATCGAGTATAAATCAGTAATATAATGTGTATAATTCAAGTATTTTTGATGATTGAGTAGCTAGGGTTTGGTGAACCGTCGATCCTCTTCTCGCCGTACTTTTTCCACAAATAATCGTCAGCCCGGTAGTGGTGGCTGGCTGGTGATGGTAGCATGAGGTGGTTGTGGTTTGTGGCTGGTGGTGGTACACTGGTACCTAGGGTTGAGAAAAAGAGACAAGTTGAAGAAAAGATGAATTGATGTAGAGAGAGAGAAAATAGTGTGTAGACTGTAGAGAGAAGAAGAATATGATATAATAAATAAATATCTTTATAACTGAATTACTAAAATGCCCTTATTTTTATTTTTAAAATTACCAAAATGTCCTTCTAGTTAACAGACATTATGGATGGAGTTAGAGGCGGGGAGCAAAATGAAAAAAACATAGCAAACTATTGGAGGAAAATGACTATTTTGAAAGGTTTGGGGCAAAACCGTTAAAGTGACCAAACCACAGGGAGCAAAACGGAAGTTTACTCTTAATAAAAATGTTTGATGTTTTCGCCTACTAAATTGAGAAGGGTGTTAAAATTCAGTTCTTTTTAATCAATTTAAAATTGTGGGCTCGTTTTTATTGTTTATCTTCTAGGTCTTATATATATCAAAGAACTTGATGCTCTTTATCCTCTCTTTTCTACTCTGCAGAAGAAGGATCGTTGGTCCCTGTTTTTGAGCTCAAGTTGTATCATTGCTGGCTTTCCATGTCAGGGCCGGCTATCCCCATATGCAGGGTGGGCTTGAGAACAGGGCCCGATTCATTAAAGGGCCCAAAAATTTTTAAATTTTCTTTATATATATAGCCCAAATTAGTACAGGCCCAAACCTTTGTAAAGAAACCCAATCTCATAACCGATAACAGGCCCCAAATCATTAAATCCATAATACATACAATTGCCGCTGTTGCTCAGGAAACCAAATGTCGACCGCGTCTGCACCAGAGATTTCTGATCGTGATCGAACACAAGTACACAACAGTTTGCTAGCCAGATTCATCATCATCGGCTCATCGCGATTCACAGATAATAATCATCATCATCCGCAGATTCGCAGGAGCCAGGAGGTATTTGTTTGTTGATTTTTGTTTGTTGTTATCTGTTACGAGTCGCAACCACGGTTCCAAGTTATGGTTTCAAGTTGCACCTCATCTGAGTCGCAACCAGTTACACCTCATCTGATTCGTAGCCAGTTACATCTTGATTCGACAAAATATGGCTTAGCGTATCAAAAATCATGAATGATTATTCATTATATTGGGTGGATACAGTTTATGTCTATTAACTTAATGTTTTGAATTTAAGCCATATTTTTGCAAGAATAATCATTAATCATGGATACAGTTTATGTCTATTAACTTAATGTTTTGGATTAAGCCAGACTTTGACACCTTTTTTTGGTAAAACATAAGATTGGTAACTGGACCGGGTGTTTCTAGGCCTGTACTGGTTCAAGTTGTTGGTTGGGCTAGTTCCTTTTTAAACCACATATTCTAAAACTTGGTGCACTTGATATGGATAAAAGTGACATTTAACAATAAACAACCATATATATATTTTTTTAAATTATGCATATCATCCATAACCCGGGGTTGTGAATTGTCTGTTGTTTATTGATTGCTGATAAGAAAAAAATCATTGATTGCTGATAAGAATTGTCTGTTTCTTTAACTATTGTTTATTAATTATAATTTAAATGTATTAGACTTCGTGTGAATTGTGATTGAATGGATGTCTATGGATTACAAGGAGTTGATCGAGAGTTTTGCTTCAAAAAACGCTAGGAGAACCACATTGTTTGGTTAGCAAGTAAATTCGATACTTTGATCATTTTTGCTACACTATTTTTGTTAATTTGTTTTATCTATTTCATAACAATTATCATAGTATTATGAATTTTTAGTATTTATATATATATGATTGAATGATTGATGAGTTTATGTTATATGAAAATTTGCGAATAGGGCCCAAATTTTTTATCTCGAACCACTACAAGAATGGGCCACCTTTAGCGGCGACAGGTGTCGCCGGTATTGGTCCAATTTGTCGCCGCTATTGACCTTTAGCGGCGACATGTCGCCGGTATTGATTGGCCGGTATTGGCCACCTGTCGTCGCTAAACGTATGCGTCGCCGGTATTGCTCTTGAACCTTTAGCGACGACAGATGTCGTCGCTAAAGAGTCGTCGGTATAGCTATTGGCCGCTAAAGGGTTTAGGTCAATAGCGGCGACAGAAGTCTTTTTTTTAATACAGCTGCTGTATTTACAGCACCTAGCCATTTTTTCGGCCGAAAAAATAGAACCTGCCCATTTCAAACAACACAAACATACGCCACGAACATATACTAAAGGTAATATAATTAAAAACTACGTTTAAGTCGTACATTATAATCCTACAACGTTTAATTAAATCTAAATCATACATTAAAAACAAGTCACTCTTCGTCGGATTCTTTATCGAATAAGTCGTCAGAATCGTAGTCTTTTGACTTTCCTTTTCCTTTCCCTTGTGAAGCAAGATAGTTGTTAAGTTGGTTCAAAAATGACGGAGTTTGAAACAAGCTGTTAACAAAATCCCACAATAATAGATATCAAAACGTATATTAGCATATCAATTAACGCTACCAACATATATTTAACAAGGAAACATGCGTTCGTTTGTCATTTTATAAATTGCGTAGTTTACCTCGGAAAAGGGTTCTTGCGTCCGAGCTTGCGAAGACGACATGTTCGAGGACGTGTTGGAAGAAGGTTTAGGCCCCATCCCGCGGTACCATCCTCGCCGCTCTCCCAACGCTTCTTGATACGGGGCAATTGGAGGACCATCGCCGCTCCATTCATCTGTGGCCTGTTGTATGTTCCGCTGTATTTTACAAAGATGATTAAATATATATGTGTATATATATATATATATATTGGTTATAGAAAATAATACTTAAAAGAAATACTTACGTAATTTTGTTCAGCAACCGGATCAACCCAATTCCCTTGATTGTCCGTGTGGGTTTTAGCATACGTAGGTACCCAATCCAAATCCTGTTTAACATTAAACTTAGATTAGACATTAAATAAACAAAAGCTTACAAACACGCACACATACATAAAACATTACATTTTATAGGCGGTGCTACCGTACGACGATGTCCCCCCACGGTATGGGAATTGTTGTTTGTCGCGTACTAGTTTGTTGGCCTTGCTTTTTTTAATATATTTTTCTTGCCGGAAACCTTCGATGGTTCTCAACCAGTTTTCATAGGGCATATCCGCGGGATGGTATGCCCTTGCCCTCTCAAGATCATCGTAACCTCCCTAGCTATCAAATAATTGTCTAGCTTCATACTTGCGGTCAGTGTACCGCTTCATAAGCACACCCCTAATACCACTCTTCAAGTTTTTCGCCTCATAATCACGTTCCACTTCATCAAAATTGAAATTTTCCTACAAATTAAATAAAAAAGTTAAAATATCATATATAAATTAGATTTGCATGTGCTTAAATATTTGATAAAATTTTATGCATATAACTTATTTACCCTTAAGTGGTTCATGACGGCATCCTTGTAATGTTGTTCAACATTATCCCATCCAATTTTATCAAACGGGATGGTCCGCCACATATACATGCCGGCCTCCCTTGAAAACATGTCTCTTGATTTACCAACAGGGGTAAACGTGACCTGTCTGTCAAATGTAAGCGATACAGGCCCCCCCGCTTTTACTAGACGCCGTAGTTTCTCGTTTTTAGCTTTCCCCCTAACCTTCTTTGGGGGAACCGCTGCAATTAAAACAAAAATAATTAGTAACAACATTTATAATATATAAAATATAAGGACTACAAAATAATTTAGTAAAAGACTTACCGTCTATCTCGTGTGTGCCACGAAATCCACCAGGAGGAAGCGGTGGATCACCAGCGCCGTCACCCCCATGTCCCTAGGGGGCCACATCCGCCATCAAATAAGCGAATATCAGCAATACCGAAAGCACAATCCCTATAAAGTTACAAATGTTACAGCATGTGTATCTAATAGAAATTAAGGGAAAGTACAACAAGTGTAACTCAAATTCAAATAAATATTTCAAACAAGTGTTTATCAATTACAAATCAATATAAATTACAATAACTTTTCTTTTAGTCAGACTCCACATAATCGGGATCATCCTCATCACAATCAGCCTCGACCTCATCACAATCAGTCTCGACCTCAAACACTTCATCGACGGTAGCCGTTGGGGGATCAGCTTCAATTGAAGGCTCACCCGCAGTAACATGAGAAGATCCAATTTGAAAGTATTGGGTCAAGTCAATGACAAGCGGACAGTCAGATGAAGAGTTGTTGTCGACAACGTCAACATCTTCTAAGCGTTTGTCAACATTTTGAACCTTATTGACGCGGTCATCACTTAATGGCCGATCCCAAATTCTTCGATGATTAACATTTTCGACTACCCACCTATGTTTATTTTTTTGGTTTCGAGACGTTTCTTGGATGAAGAACACTTGTTTGGCTTGCGAAGCAAATATGAGTTGATCGTCTTTGTCCCATTCATGTTCAGTGCTTATACTGGTGATATTATTGTCATGGTTTACACCCCTTTGAGTATCAAACCACTTGCACCGAAATAGGACAGTGGAATAATCATTTGTATAACGCAACTCAATAATTTCTTCTAATTGGCCATAAAATTTCACACCGTTCTCTCCAACCACTTCCACCCAGAGTTTTGCGTTGCGCATTTTGCATCACGTTCAAATGTCTTAAACCTAACACCATTGACTATGCAAGCAGTGTAAGTGTAAGCAGTCATTTTCGCACAAATTGAAAGAGCATACAACTCCGGGTGGAATTCTGGAGAATTTTGTGTTTTCATCGAATGGACCTAACAAATATAGAGTAATAATGTTTGTTATATATGTATTACCTAGCAAGTGTAGAGTAATGAGTGTTATATATGTATTATACCTTATGGAGAAACCATCCCGAAAATTTGGTTTTAAGATCATCTTGGGGATGTGTATGTTTGAATTCACTACATTGATGACAAATATAAGAAAGGAATGAAAAATACCAATTAACAGATTATGAAAAGTTAAAGATAGAAGCACTCACTTCATGTACTCCCTAACCTCTGCGCAGTTGTCGAGGACAAACCATTCCATCTTGCTTTTTTCGATGAATGATAGATATTTGTCCTTTGTTGCGCCAATAGGATGACATTTGGACTCAAACACCCATAACTTTCTTTTTTCAACAACGACATCATCGTTTCTATCTGGGCGATTGAACTTAGTCTGAACATCTTTAAGGTACATTGAACAAACTGTTAGAGCTTCTTCAAACACATAACCTTCAGCTATACAACGTTCAGGCCTTGCCGGGTTTTTGACATAGTTCTTTAGTTTTTTCATGTACCTTTCAAATGGATACATCCATCTAAAAGCTACTGAACCTCCCGCAATCGCTTCATCAGGTAAATGCACAAGTAAATGAACCATAATGTCAAAAAACGCAGGTGGATAGATCATCTCTAACTTGCATAAGATGGTAACAATGTCATCCTTTGCTTTCTTCATATCATCCATCGATAGTGTTCTAGAGCAAAGTTGCTTAAAGAACATACAAAGGTCTACTATTGGTGTAGATGTATCTTTAGTCAAAAGCCCTCTAACCCCAATCGGTATCAAACGTTGCATGAGGATATGACAGTCATGAGATTTCAACCTGGTAATGTTAGCATTGTTATCTGTCACCCTCTTACTGATATTAGATCCAAACCCATCTGGTAATTTAACATTTTTTATAAACTGACAAAAAAGTTTTCGATCATCGGACTTGAATGAGTACTTTGGGTGTGGACTTAAGAACTTGCCACCCGATTGTTTCAGCCATTGTGTCGGCCGAATGTTTAGTTTTTCCAAGTCGGACCGCGCATTTGGCGTGTCTTTGCTCTTATCGTTCATTAGAAGAGTACCGAGCAAGCTGTCGCACACATTTTTCTCTCTATGCATTACATCTAAGTTATGTTTCAGCTGCAGAGAAGACCAATACTCAAGGTCAAAAAATATGCTTCTTTTGGACCAGTTCAACTCGAAATCTGACCGGGTTATCCTCCCACCTCCAAAATCCGGATGCTTGCGCGGTAGACGAT
Source organism: Helianthus tuberosus (assembly GCA_030545235.1). Taxonomy (NCBI): domain Eukaryota; kingdom Viridiplantae; phylum Streptophyta; class Magnoliopsida; order Asterales; family Asteraceae; genus Helianthus; species Helianthus tuberosus. The sequence goes on along the minus strand of JARYGA010058816.1, from coordinate 171,273 downwards.
TAATTAAACGACCGAGTTGAGCTTCTATGTCAGCTGGGCTAAACTGTCTCGGAGGGTCTCGTATATCGGGTCTCCCGTTAAAGTCGAGACTTGTTCTCCAAGGATGGTTGGCATATAAGAACCGGCGATGACCAACATAAGCACATTTACCAGTTACACGTATTGAAGGAGTGTCTTGGTTACAAGTTGGGCATGCCATGTAGCCTTGTCTGCTCCAACCTGATAGACTACTACGGGCTGGAAAGTCATTTATGGTCCATAACAACGCCGCCTTCATTGTGAAGTATGTGTTTGTTGCTGCGTCTTTAGTACGTACACCTGTTTGCCACAATTGCTTAAGCTCATCCACTAACGGTCTAAGGAAAACGTCCATGTCTTTCCCCGGTGATTTAGGGCCAGGAATCAACAAGGTCAACATGAATGTGGACTCTCGCATGCATAGCCAGGGAGGCAGATTATATGTGGTGAGTATAACCGGCCACGTGCTATGAGTCGAGGATCCACTACCGTTGTTAAAGGGATTAAAACCGTCAACTGCAAGCCCTAAGCGAACATTTCGTGGTTCCATCGCAAAGTTTGGGTACTTTTTATCAAAGTCTTGCCATGCAGATCCATCAACTAGATGACGCATAGTCCCATCTTCCGATCGTCCGGTACTATGCCATATCATATCTTTCGATGTGTGCCTTGAACAATACAAACGTCGTAGTCTAGGCGTCAAAGGAAAGTATCTAACACCTTACGAGCCACCTTTGTGCCTTTTGTGTCTTTATCGACCCATCGACTCTCATTACAAACGGGACAATTTTGCAAGGACTCGTTTTCTTTCCAAAAGAGAGCACAATCATTTGTGCACACATCTATCATCTCATATGCCAAATCAATCTTCTTAAATGTCTTCTTAGCTACATAATACGAAGGGGGGATCTTGTTGCCTTCTGGCATTGACTCTCGCAACAACGAGAGGAGTCGATCTACTGCTTCATTTTGCAAATGGTACGTATCCTTTATATTCTAAAGCTTTGCTAAAAATTCGATAGAAGAAAACTTGGTACAACCAGGATATAATTCTGTTTCAACTTCCTTTTCCAGGTCTTCAAAATCATCAACAACACCGCTACTATCTCCATTCGAGTTCTCTTGGTTAAGGTATGTATCTTCTTCCATACGCTCCCCCCTAATGTCTTCAATAACGTTTACCATACCGTCTTGAGGCGCAACATCGTTTACTTCTGCAATTGGAGTCGTGTCCCCGTGATAGGTCCACTTCGTGTATTCCTTCCAAAAACTGTTAATACGCAAATGGTATGTCATTTCTGCCATAGTTTTTAAGCCGGAATTTTTACATTTGGTACACGGACATCTAACTTCATCGTGGTTTTTTATCACTCTTTCACACATCTCGATAAATGACTTGAGTCCTTGCTTGTAGTGAGGTGAATGACGTGGGGAATCAATCCAACTTTTATCGATAGGCATTATGCAACTGAAAGAAAATCTAATTTAGGATTAACAAGACAAGGGTAGGCTGCTAAACCCACTTTTTGAACACTTTATCTCATATGTGAATGTGTATTACATGATTGTTTGTTTAAGAAAAATTCGGCAGCATTTCCTCTTAGCTCCCAAGTATATATGTAATGATATATATACCCGAGGAGCAAAGAGAAAATGATAACCGAATCCTTCTTAAACAAACAATAATGTAATTCACATTCACATCCTAAATGAGATAAAATATTCAAAAAGCAATCCCAAGATAAACGGGGACAACCCGAAATTAATTTCTAAATCAATTTCGGGTGGGTATTTCTAAGCTCGTTAGTCGTTATGTTTAAATGATTAATTCAAACACGGGCACAGTTTTTTAAGCTTGTTATGTTCTTAATGATTGTTTTAAATTTTGGGCGGAACGTTATGTTTTAAATCATGATTTCAATTTCGATTGGGTGTGTTCTTAGCTCGTTATGTTTGAAATGATGAATTCAATATCAGGCACAATTTTTAAGCTCGTAATGTTCTTCATAATGGTTTATATTTCGGGCGGGTATTTTCTTAGCTCCTTTTGTTTTAAATGATAATTTCAATTTTGGCGGGTATTTTCTATGTTCGTTATGTTTTAAATGATGATTTTAATATAAAGAGGGTATTTCCTAACTAATATATATTTGTCAAATTTAAATATAAATGTTTTAAAACCTAAACACAAATATACAAATTATCAAACTTTAACATTTTTTTCAAACCTACACATAAACAAACACACATTTTGATCAAAACCATAAAATTTATACACTTACACCTACATACATACATTCATTCATTCATACACTTACATACCCACATACATGCTTACATACACAAATACATAGACTTTCATATACTCATTTTCTCCAAATACACCTAGATTATACATTTGACATACAAACATTCATCCTTACATACACATTTGCATACTTTATACAAACATACATACTAACATACACAATTTTCACCAACATACTAACATACACCTACATACATACATTCATTCATACACTTACATACCCACATACATGCTTACATACACCTACATACACAAATACATAGACTTTCATATACTCATTTTTTTAAATACACCTACATTATACATTTGACATACAAACATCCATCCTTACATACACATTTGCATACTTTATACAAACATACATACTAACATACACATTTTTCACCAACACACTAACATACACCTACATACATACATTCATTCATACACTTACATACCCACATACATGCTTACATACACCTACATACATAAATACATAGATTTTCATATACTCATTTTCTCGAAATACACCTACATTATACATTTAACATACAAACATTCATCCTTACATACACATATTTACATACCTAAACCAAAAATTATACAATTTCTAAACTTTAAAAAAAATACATATAAAACTAACCGTTTTTTCAGGTTTCAAGTAGACTAAGACCGCTGAGACGAGGTGGTGCCGGAGAAGTGAAGGTGGTGACCGGAGAAGAGATGGTGGTGATCCAAATTTTCTTTCATAAACACAAATATACACAAAAACGAGCAAAAATTAAAGCCTATAACATGTAAATAACAAAATAGAGAAGAGATTTAACAAAAACAAAGTTAAACTAACCGATTTGGGCAAAAAAGCCGGTTCTACGGCGGTGGTTCGCAGAGAAAAGGGGGGAAAATAAAGGAGGAGGGAAGAAAATGGCGCTGTGAGGACTTTTACGGAAAGATCAATACCGGCGACGGCCTGTCGCCGCTATTAGTTCCACTGTCGCCGCTACTATGCTAACTAGGGTTAACCAGGATAAGATTTGTGTGGCTGGGGATTAAAGTGGGACACCAATCTTTAGCGGAGACAGTGTGTCGCCGCTATTTGTTATTAATTGTCGCCGGTATTGCTTCCTTAATCCCCAACCATTAGATCAGATTAATGATCAACGGCTGGGGTTTGGGTTTGACGCGGATCGACCATTAGCGGCGACACTTGGCCTGTCGCCGCTAAAGGTGTCGCCAAGTGTATAACTCTTGTAGTGAACAGGGCCAAAAAAATTTTGTGATTTTCGGAGACGGCCCTGTTCCATGTTTGTCTCTAAATCCCGCAATCATCGTCTCTCTTGATAGCTGAGGTTGAAGATTGATTTTGTTTTTGTTTTTCTTCCTGTAAAAGGAGCCTTTGCTGTAGTTGTTGATTACACGGAACTTTCTATCAAGATCAATTATAAAGCTTGCTTCTTTCTTATTGTTTTTATATTCTATATATATCAATATATGTTGGTTATTTTTGAGAGTTTCTCTAGCAGTCTAGTGGATACTCAATTACTCATGTAGTCATGTCACTCCAAGCGAGAAGAAACCAAAACCCAAACCCTAGTACAACGAAAACACATTAAATGTACAAATTAGGCCTCTCAATTTGGTAAGTGAAAGGGACTCCAACATCATGCACTATAGTGCTCATCATGCATCTCTAGACATGAGCCACATATACAAAATATTATTCACATGTGTGTACATAAAATAATAGGAAGTGATGATTATGATTATATCACATCGAGTGGGTTACAGCCAAAAGCTACAAGTGGATTATTTATTCAATTAAAAAAGAAAATAATATGAGTAATATAAGCCTCAAAATCATATATCAAGTGGGTTTAGGGAGATCGATTTTTATTCCCTTTTCTTTAGCACATTCACCAAGGGGAGTGTTTTAGGTCCCTTGAATAAGAAAATTGAAAACAATATTTTCGCTAAAAAGTAGGGTTGTTGTCAGATCCTTTTTCAAAGTGGAAACAAGAAAATTGAAAACAATATCTTAGAGAAAACATGGCATGTTAAAGTAATCATCATTCACCTTGGAAAAAAATTGGAGTTCAAGTTTAAAAATTACAAGCATCTTTCAGGTGTTGTACTATACAACTATGCATATTGGTGTATATATGTAATTGGAGACTGTTTCTATATAGAATGATGAAGTGGTTGTAACTTTCAGTTGAAGCAGGTAAAGCATTTTCAACATCTCCACAAAGTAAACACATACACATAAAGATGCATGCCAAAGTAACTTTAATGCAATGAATAAAGATTGAAAAAGACTTAAAATATGTTTGCATGCAACTGCAAGACACTACAATATATCCTACCAGATTAGTATAAAGGTTGGAACAAAAACAAGAAATTCAACCAAATAAATTATACGAATTGTACATCATACATTATTGTTTGTACCCCAAACCCAGTCAACCAGTGATACACAACAGTTGGTTTCTCTTCATAAAAATCTTTGCTTTGCTTTGCTTTGCTTTGTTTCCTTGATCATCTTCAGTCTCTTTTCTTCAAGTCTTTTAATCTTCTGATCAAGTGTACAAGTCTTGTCTCAAGACTCTCATAGTTGAAGATCAAGATAAATACCACTAAACATAAAATATGTTTATAAAGAAAGAAGAGAGACCCATTATTAATTGTATGATTCTATCAAGTTAGTTTCTTAAGAAATCCAAACAAGTAATTACCACCCACCATTTGAAAACTAGAAATTAATCATGTAAAACAGTCGTAAGAAAGAAAGAAATTAAACCCCCAGAGATTGTTATATACACATATATATGTATATATAAGTGTTTACCATGAACCTCCTCCTAACATTCCACTCCAAAAGCCATTGGCATCTGCACCATTCTGGTCTCTATTTTGTTCAACATTATGATGTCCATCATGAGATGTAGTTGTTGCTATTGTGCTTGTTTTCAGATCTCCAAATGGGAACAAAAGCCTCCCACTTGAACTCTCATGGATGCTATTTCCATAGTTATTATTTTGTTCGCCATTTCCTTCCATTCCATCCAAGGAAAAATGCAGCGATGGAATCTTGAATTCTGGCCCGGGGATCAGCAACTGTCCTGACGATGAGTAGACCGAATTTGGGCCAGGATTCGGAATTGGCATGAAGGAATTCATCATACCCTTTGTTGTAATTCCTGTCAAGAGTTCCAAAGCTGAAAGTTGAGCTGAAGTGGCTGAACCAGAAGTAGTATTCTTGATCCCATCAAAATTAGGTGCTTGGATGAGCTCAGAAATTGTCTTGAAATCATTGGTTGATGGGAATCCTAGATTGAGATCTTGTCCATGTTCATGATGCACCCTAGGGTTTTGAGAAAGTAGTGGTGAAGGTGCAGGAGGTACAACTAGATCAGGAAGTTTCTTTGACATTGAAGAATGAGATGAAATGGAAGAAAATGATCTCTTGTTCTTCCTTGAACCACCACCAACAGGAACATTTCTAAGGGACCCACCTTCTGCCCAATACCTTCTACAAGTCTTGCAAAAGTATCTTGGTTGAGAGAGGCTGTAATTGTTATAATAACAAAACTTTGTGTTTGTAGAATTGCATCTTGGACAGTTTACAGCGGAATCTTTTTGTGGTCTTGCTTTTCTTTCCAAAGATGAAGAATTTGAAGAGGGTTTTGAACATGAACTTGTGGTGTTTTGTACCACTATTTCTTCCATAGGCTTCATTATCTCCTATATAAACAAAACCAATAAAGAAAAAGGTAAGAAATAATTTGCATAAAAGAAAGATAAAGACATAAAGATCCAAAATTTACTTTAAGATTTGCAGATAAATGAATAGAACAGGAAGACTGCTTTATGCTTTTCAATCCATATAACTAATCCACCCTTTATTGCACACATATATATATATTCATAAACTAACACAGTATTTTGAAGAAAAACAATAAAATAATCATGAAGAAGAATAACAGTTGAAGATCCAACTAATTATGGTATCATAATCGATGATATAAAGAAATAGAAATTAGAAGCAAAACTATAGTTTGGTTTGATCTAGATAACATGAGTTTCATGATATGATAAAACTTAATTACAACAAATTAAAATACCGTTATGGTTTGTTTATGTTTTGGATTCTGTAGATAATTAGTGAAGATGATAAAAAGGATTAAAGATCAAGCTATCTACCTGTGGCCAGTGAGCCGTATCCATGGCTGAAAGAAGCTTTGTATTCTTGAGGGAGAGAGAGAGAGATGAAACTTTACTTTCCACTGATGTTCAAAAAGCACAAAAAGGAATGTTTGAGAGGTTTGTGTGGACGTTCTATGCTTTAATGTGTGTATCTTGGGGAGAGAGAGCTTTGCCTACAAAAAAAAAAAAAACATACATGATACATAACATAAATTAAGTAATTAATCAACTATATAACTTATTTATAAATATTTAAAGGTTTTAAATTTCTTTCTATGTCTATAATAAAAAAGAGGATGATCAAATCTTATCATCTTGTCTCTTTACCTAGCTTGTGTTTTCATCTTCTTACATAATAAGGTGTGAGGATGAAGAAATACTACACTTGAAACACAAATGCAAACTTTTTCTGTCAAACTCACACCAATTTTGCAAGTTTTATAGCTGTTAAGAGAACTAGTGCTATTAAACTCACGCGTTGTGGTGAAAACGGGGTCAGAATTTGGTCGGTATTACACACTATGACAACCGATAAAGAAAACAAAAAATACAATATTGTCATGATATCAACAAATATGATATCGACATGTGTTCGATTTATGGCGTCATGTAATAAACGTTCATTTTTTTACAAGTGAAATCAGTTATATATTGGGTTCGGCTTGAGGATAAGACTCTAGTTGGAATTTTCAGTGCAAGATGGTGATTAACACTAAGGTCTTTTCTTATTTGTTTAGGATATATTTTAATTTTTTGGCGTGTTTGTCACTATATAGGCCATTTATGTCGTGTTACGTACTATGATGCTATAAAAACAGTGAAGAATACTTAGATCATTCATAATAGCTCCACCATCTTCTACCTTATACTTTAAACTAAAATTCACATAATTCATTTCTGATCTTAAAAAAACCTCTCACATCACATCTCATCCATCCTTTTTAATTTTTATCATATCCACAAACAATTATTTTATAATATTCCTTGTTTTATACATTCACCATAATTCAATGGTAGATGAATAGTAGTTTTTTATAGCAACTTTTCTAATTATTAAAATAGAGTGTAGATTTAGTGGTTCTGATATGCAGTGTAAAAAAATTATTTTTAAACATTTATCTTAGATTCTATAAAAATATAGGGAGATAAAGATTCTACTGTGAATGTTATTATAAATTATATACTATCAATTTGTAATAATTCTTTACATTGTTGTTTGTACTCTATGTATTGAAGTTTGTATGATGGTTTCAAAAGACCTTATTAAATCATAATTGGCATTGTTGTTTGTACTCTATGCATTGAAGGAGGGGCGGATCTTATGCATACCGAGCCGTAGCACGGGCTACGGCTCAACTTTTTATTGTTAGTGTAATTTTTTTCGGTTTTTATACCAAGGATTAGAGGTGCTCAAATCAGTTTTTTTCATAACCTAAACCGGTTAACCGGTTGTAGTAGTTATTGGGCCAAAAAAAAAAACCGGTTACGGTTAATAACCGACCGGTTAATAACCGGTTTTCAAACTGAAAAATATTAACCGCTAATAACCGGCCAGTTAAAATAAACCGGTTAACCTATGAATCGGTTAAAAAAAACCGGTTTTTTCGGTTATTTTAAACAAAACCTGCAGAACTTATAAAAAACCTGCAGAATTATAAAAAAACCTGCAGAATTAACAAAATAGCTGCAGAAATATAAAAAAAAACCCTGCAGAACTTATAAAAAAGCTGCAGAAATATAAAAATAGCTGCAGAATTATAAAAAAAAACCTGCATAATTATAAAAAAACCTGCAGAAAAATAAAAAAAGCTGCAGAAATATTAAAACAAGCTGCAGAAATAAAAAAATAGCTGCAGAAATTAAAAAAAAGGCTGGAAAAATTAAAAAACTTGTTTAAACGCACAAACGGACAAAAAAAATACGTTTTTTTTTTTAATTTTAATAGTTTTTCAAGTAAACATTACATTAGAAGACATGAAAATATCCAATACATTTTTCTTAACTAGTCTAGAATGAAAGTTGTCGTCGTGTCGTTTCTTCATTTCTTCGTTTAGTCGCTTCGGGGGCTAGTAGAGCGTACGGATTCATCGTACATGAGTTCGTCATCGGAAAGTGGTTGCGCCCGTCCTTGATATACTTCAACTTCATGTAATTGTTCTTCCACGTCAAGCTCGCCTTCAAGATTAGAAACATGTTGTATACGTTCCACGCCATCCAAGTAATCTTTCAAACAAATGCACATTTCCATTGCCTCCGGTGTGAGTCTTGTTCGCCGAATAGATAGTACCCTTCCACTAAGAGAAAAAGCCGACTCCGAAGCTACCGTAGAAGCTTGGGAGCTTAGTAGATCACGTGCCATGGCGGCTAAAACGGGATAATGCGGTTCTTGTATCTTCCACCAAGCCAAAATATCAAAGTTGTGAAACTCGTCCGGTGATATGGTTGCTAAAAAATCGGTATATTTATACCTCCCGAGTTCATTATTTGAGGCACCATCTCGAGAACGTTTACTATTAACATTTCTTAATGAATTATAGAAGTTTAAGTCCGCATTTTTTCTAGACGACTCCGAGCTCGCCGCCATTTTTTGGTGTAACGATGACACGTTACCATATATTTGAAAGTAATGATCAAAAAGATTGTTTAAAGAAGCGTCAAAACGTCTTAGTGCATTTCTTGTAAAATGTGGGTCTTCGTCATTTAACCCCAAATCCGAACAAATATCCGATATCATCATCTCAACACCCGAATAATTTATAGTCGGGTTCAAGGTGGCGGCACATGCAAAAACCGGCGGCATCTCTTGAAAATATTTTTTAAACTTTTCTCTCATTGGAACAATCATTTGTTCATAAATGTCACATTGGAATTCAAAATCGTTTACTTTTTGTGTCATCAAAAAGAGTTGTTTAAGAACCAAAGAACTAGTGGGATAATAAACTCCCGATAAAATCATTGTGGCGGTTCTAAATACTTCAAGTAATTGTGTTAACGTTTCAATACACCGCCAACCATCGTCATCAAATGCTTCCACCAACCCGGCCGTTGCAAGACTATCGTGGAAAGATTTTAATGTTTCTTTTTGCATTATCGCGCTATCAAACATTTTCCACGTAGAGTTCCAACGGACGACCATGTCAAAATGTGCGCTACAACATTTCTTTTTTAAAGTTTTACACCATTTTCTATAATCCGCATATCTTTTTCTACTACCTTGAAAAACGTCACATAACATATCTTTAAAAGTTTCTTTAACTTCTTTAATGGACTGGACATTTAGTCCGTCTTGCACAACCAAGTTAATGATGTTCGCAACACATCGGCTATGATAAAATTCTCCACCGCAAATCGGATTGTATTATATTTTTAACATTTGCACCGCGGTTGTGTTGTTCGACGCATTATCAAAAGCAATAGAAAATATTTTATTTTCTAATTTATAAGTTGTGATAACATCGTCTAAGAAATGAAATATATTTTCGCCCGTGTGTGGATAACCAAATATATCGAACGCGATTGTACGTTTCATCATTTTCCACGAATTGGGATCGATCCAATGCGCGGTAACACAAATGTAAGAATCCGGTAAACCAAATGGAGCCGACCATACGTCGGTTGTTAAATTAACACCGGTATTTAATTTTTGAAAACCTAAAATCATTTCTTTTTTAGCTTTTACCCACAACGTTAAACAATCGCGTCTAAGAGTTGAACGACTTACGTGAACGTAACGTGGTTGAAGTGTCTCTTGAATCAACTTAGTCAAGCGCGGATTGACCCATAGTGTCGGGTCCCTATTCGTGCTCAAGATCTTCTTCACAAACAACTCACTAGAAGAACCAACATCGGCCGTAGCATGACCACTCGAACTCGCCATTTGAAACGTATTAAACTTATGTTCGTATTTGTAACTTGTAAGTGTGTTTTTGAGCTAGAATTGAAGTGGGACTAAACATATGCATCCAAGTCTTATTTATAGATGTTTTGTGGGTTAAAAACACAATGATTCACGTCCAAAACGGTAAGAAAACGGTAATATTACCGTTTTTTTCAACCCCCACCGTTCACAAAACAGACTCTGCAGCCTGCTGGTTGTTTTTTTCCCAAAATCAGACCGGTTAACCGGTTATTATCAAGTTAAAAAAACCGGTTATTAATAACCGGTTATAAATCGGTTACTACGAAAGGATCAAAAACCGGTTACGAACCGGCGGTTATTCAAAAACCCAAACCGGTTATTGTGATACCGGTTAAAAACCGGTTCCGGTTAAAAACCGGTTCCAGTTAAAAAACCGGTTATTTTGAACACCTCTACCAAGGATACGTCTGAATAACTACAAGGACACCCCTAAAAAAGTTTGTAAGCCCAAATCAATTGAAAATAATAAACTCAAATCCCAATTGCCCAATATGTTAGCCCAAATCAAATGAAAATTGTAAATAATAAGCCCAATTGTCCAATGTGTTAGCCCAAAATAATAAAAGATTGTAAATAATTGTCCAATTGCCCTGAAGTTTTAATGTACAACACGGCACAACTACGAGGATACCAATCAATTGAAAATAATAAGCCCAAATCCCAATTGCCCATTTCGTCACACTATAAGCGATGATGACAAATTTGTAAACATAAATGGAATAAGTGATCTTGCGCGTGTTATGGTTGAAATGGGAACACATAGTTCTTGTCCTTCAGTTTATCGGGTAGTGAAGCTAGCTTTGCTTTTACCGGTTGCAACCGCAACCGTTGAAAAATGTTTTTCGAAATTGAAACTTGTCAAGACGGATTTACGCAATCGAATGGGCCCAGAATTTTTCAACAATGCTATGGTTTGTGCGGTCAAAAAAGATTTTTACGTGAAGTAAAAGACGGCGATGTGATGGAACGATTTCAAGCTTTGAAAAAAAAAGAAGAAGACAAATCTATTAGGTATTTGTTTTACTTTATTTATTTATTGTTGTTTTTTTAATATTGTACGATTGCATGGTGAAATTTTTTTTTTTTTGATACCCCTGAGTTAATGTTCTAGTTCCGCCACTGCATTGAAGTTTGTATGATGATTTTAAGAAACCTTATTAAATCATAAATAAGCAACAATAATGTTTTTTTATAGAGTTGTGCCCTTAGCATGAAGAGTTTTTTTTTTAAATGATTTTTCAGTTTGATGCCCCATATTTTTCATCTTTTTGCCAGTTTTTCGTTTCGTTTTATATTTTGCAAGTTAACACGACGCAACGTACGTGTGGGGTTCAACGTTTTTTTCGTCAATTTTTCCCGTTTGACAACGTAACAACATGCTTATTTTTCCCTGTTTGGCAAGTTCGTCGCAACGCGGGGGTCCTAGACCATCTTAGTTATGTTTTTCTATGTTTTACGTTTCGGTCTAATTTCTTCACATTAACACGCCTCAACGGGCGTACGTGGTTCAAAGATTTTACTTTGCTTTTCGTTCGGTGTTATTTATTTTCTTTTTAATTTATTTTGTTTTTACGAGCTTTTCTGGTGTTGGTGGTCACCGACAGTGGTGTAGCATTGGTGCAACTTGACATGTTTTTACGCCCCCACCTCAATGCGGGGATGGTTTAATGCTAGTTATATTTAAACTGGAATGTAAGTGTTTTGTTCTGAAGAATTTTTTTTTTGCATGGGCTATTTGGATGGCAAGAAGGGTAGGCAGGTATAAAGAATCTATTGTGAATCCTCTTATAAATTATATTTAAACCGGAATGTAAGTGTTTCGTTGTGAAGAAATTTTTTGCATGGGCTATTTGGATGGCATGAAGGGTAATATGACTTGTATGGAATTTTCTGAGGTGAAAACAAGTAAATTACAAGTTTTGACTTTTATCTGAATATCATTTTGCAGGCGGTGTCCTTTGACGCAAAAGTTGACGAGTTTTATACTTAATGTTTCAAAATATTGCACTATATATCCTTTAAGCGTAACCCAATTAATTTTTTTTTTGGTTAAATCATATTAGGCAAGGGTAATATGGTCTTTTTACTCAATTATTTAATATTATTTAAAAAATAAACCAAAATATTTTTAAAAATTATTATTATCATATATATATGGTCTCCCATCTATGTTGATACATATTATGTGGATACGGCTCGGCTCGGTTCGACTCGGCTACGAAGAAGGCCGTAGTCAAGACATCCTCCTGTCTTGACTCGGTAAGCTACTCACTTTGTATCGTTTGATGTACATGTAACTGTGTGTGTGCAATATACATGTTTATTTATGTTTATGTGTTGTCTGCTTGTTTGAAGCCCAACATGAGACAAGGCCCAACATACATGTGATGAAATCCAAAGCCCAAGCCCAAACAACTGATGGACGAAAACACCTGTTTGGCGAAATCCCTTGTTTGGCGAAATCATATATGTGACGAAATCACATGTGATTTCGTCAAGACCTTGTAATTTCGCCGAGGGTTTTCGTCGATGACCTGATTTTGTCATGGTTTCACTATTTAAGCACAGACATCAGACATAACACAGTTAGAGAAGTCTGAATAGATTTCGGAGAGAACACACACACACAACAGAGAGTTTATAGGTTTATCTTGTAAACATTGCATTGTAAACGTTTCAGAGTATTAATACATTGCGTGTTAATCATTGAATCTTTGTGTCTTGCGTGTTCGTAACTTGGTTTAACTTACCCGTTTGGATTCCGCACTTTCGGGTTTGTCGGAAAACAGGAATAGAGGTTACTCGATCCTCCGGGTGGACCTACAATTGGTATCAGAGAATGGGCTCGATTCCTTGTTAAAACCAAGTTGTGTTCTTGAGTTTTCAAAGATTTTTCATAAGTTTTTCAGATTTGTTATGGAAGTTTGATACATATAGTTTGTGTATTCTGGAAAATGTGCTTAAATCTATGAAAATCTTGATGTTTTGCTATTAGTTTTTACAAAACCTTTGTTAAAAATACATGTATACATGTTGAGATTTGGTTTTGAATAAACTGTTGAGCAAAAATTTGTGATCGGAAAATTCATATTTTCATCGGAGTTCATCAGGTGCTTCAAGTTGTTCTTGTTGGTTCTTCATAAGTTTCTGTGTTTGATCTTCATACTCTGAATTGATTTGTGATTGAATTGTTATTGTTGATTATTATATTGTTGTGTTTGAATTATTTGACAACAAATGATGAAACGTTGAAAAACAAGTCACAAGATATGATGTATTTGAAAATAGAGTGTTATGTGTCAGACAAATAAGAGGATAAGATTTGGAAAATATCTTTTATTTGCAGGTCACATTGTCAACGAAATCATGCTGGACGAAAACACATGATTTCGTCACACCTATCTTCATCAACATTTGATCTGGACGAAATCACCCATTTCATCAAACTAGTGGACGAAATCACCCATTTCATCAAATAAGTGGACGAAATCACCCATTTCATCAAACAAGTGGACGAAATCACATGATCAGCAACGAAAACAACCCCTGATTTCGCCATAAAAGGCACATCAGCGACGAAATCACCCTTTCAGCGACGAAATCACCATTTCAGCAACGAAATAAAACATATCAGCGACGAAAACCACAATTTTCGTCACATACTTGTGTTATTTTTAAACAGAAGACTTGTAACTCATATTTAACTGTTTGATTTGTGTGATTTATTCAGGTATTCGTCATTAAATATTCGAAATGAATCCGGATTGGTGGGGTACTCCGTCTAATACGGAAAGTAAGTATAGAAGCACGGGTTTATCTCCATCATGGGCCGAACCTCCTGCACAATCGTCGTCACCTCAAATTTCGTCAACTCAATGGGCGTTTGTTTCAAATCAAAATCAAAGTATTCAAAGTATATTTTTAAGCGAAAATGAAACCGGAAGCAATAATCGTCCACCGAAGCTAATGCACATGAATGAATATCCGGGATGGGAAGACATATTTCATACGTATATTCTTGGGCAAAACACGGAGTTGTGGTTACGATTCATTACAGACTTCGACCAAGCACTTGATGTTGCCGCTTCAACAGCCGCGTCTTTTGCAGATTTTTCTCCAGATGATAAGAAGATTTATGATTTAGAAAATAAGGTTTTTTCTATTCTAACTCAAGCGTTAAACAAAAAAATCTATCATCAGTTTGTAAGCTTCAAGACAACAAAGCGGTTATGGGAGGCATTGAAGACGGGAGGTGAAGGAAACGAAGCGTCACGCAAATTACGACATGACTTACTCAAGAAAGAGTTTGATGGTTTCACTTGTATGGAAAGAGAATCTTTGAGAGATTTGACAAGTCGATTTTATCACTTGCGATGCGCTGTCATTTCAATGGAAGGGTTTTGTTGGATCGTTCCGGTGACCCTAAACAGTCAAAATGAGTAGTTCATCATCATTTGCAAAGGCGGAATCAATGTAAATGACGTCAAACAGCTTGTTTCCTTTTAATCTTTATCTATTGATGATTTTCTGAGCTTTTACAAGTTGAAATCTGACAAAAATCCGGCAGCACCTCAGCTCACACACACACAATTCCGTTACAAATGACAACATGCACAACCCTATATATAGACTGAGATATTTTGTTTGAGGATGACACAAGACTTGTTCAAACGAAATTACATGTAGTGATTTCGTTTGAACATGTCCAAACCACCTTCAAACGAAATTACCTCCTAAATCTTAAACAAACCCTAATTCAATCACTGTTGTGCATTCGTTTATCTATTCTAGACATAAGACTCGATTAAGACGAAGTTAACAGACAGTAAATGCACCAACAGACTCCCCCTTGGATGTTGACGAAGTCTTCGGCGTCGAGTCTTTAGTCTTTGTCTCTTTATCCAAATTGTCTTGACATTGTAAAAGCTTCCTTCAATCTTTATCTTCAAACTTTAAACTTCAATCTCCCCTTTGAGTGTTGATCCAGAATTCTGACTCCCCCTTTCGCAGACTCCCCCTCTCGATAAGCTAGGGCTCTAATTCTGATTCAAACTTTGACATTTTGTTGCCATGGGGAACTTGATTCCTGTACAATCTCTACCCAAATATAAGATATATGACAATAATAATTTCAATCCAAACTTACCATTCAACTTTCAGTATTAAGAAATCCACTTAAGTATTCAGGTCCAAATTAATGACCCTGATTACTTAATTTATCAACCAAGTCCAACTTAATGACCTTCGTTGATCTAAAATAATTCACACTGACATTTTGTTCAATTTTTTCTGAAAATTTACAAGTTTCAAATTAATGAACTTGTTTTAACTTTTCATCTTTCACAAACTTATCATGTTTTAGCTCCAAACTCATCTTCCAGCCCAGAAACTTTCTGCATCTGCTTCAATTCGAATCTGAAGATCAACTTTCCACTTTGGTTTGTCGGAAAATAAAGCAGAATGTAAAATCTTTTTGGATTTTTAATAAAGTTTCTAAACTAGAAATGAAATACAGAAATAGAATGCAGTAAAAGTAAACTATATACAAACATATTTTTGGTGAGCGTGTTAGGGAATCATATCAGCTATTCGACAAGTCACAAGTACCGTTAAGCTTCAATTACATACTCAGAATTAAACAATTCACTTAGATTGTCGATATACTGATCCACTTAAATTTTCACACAATTTTCAATCTGTCCAGGATACGGATTAGTGTTTTAAGACTTAAACTTATACGTGTGTCCCACCTCTTGAATATACTCCCGTATCCAAATCCCAATATTCAGTCTTACAGGTGAGTATACCACAGATGATATCTGTAAGGGGTTAAATTGCGAAGAACCGTGAGAGCTCAGGTCAGAACTTCCGTTCAGCAGAGAGATGACGGCTTCGACTTTGGTGTGTCCCCTTTAGAGGATCTTTTTTACAACAGCATTGATTAGCAATTTTATTGTCTCATCATTTATGCTGAGGGCGACACTATGTTTCAAGCAATGTAGAAAGTATTATTCGGGGACTAGGCCATTGCTTCTGCATTATCAGAAGTCCCGGAATAATACCCCAGATATCACTGAGTATAAAGACCTAGTATCTCAGAAAGAGGGATCCTTCAAACAAGATTTCAGGGGTTACCTATATATCCAAGTAGTGTTCCCCACGAAATAAGTAAGTAAGGATTTAGATTTATATCCCGAACAAACCTACTAAATGTGCAAAAACCTATCGGCACATCATCAGCGAGACTGTTTAATCACATTTAAACATTCCATTTCTTTAGCATACCGTAACTGTCAAGCCGATGTACTATCATTTTCCCTTTTTACACAAGCTCGTTTCTGGTTTTCTATTGTTTTTCGATTTTAGAAAATATCTCATGTTTTTGGATTTTTGAAAATTTTTACTGTTTTTGTATTTTCTGAAAATATTACCCTATACTCTCCCTAAATACCAAAACAAGTAAAAAATCGACAAACCATTGCAGATTGCTTCTCAACATCATCATCTACAATGTTTCCTTCATCAACGCCAAGTATCTCCTCCAACACCGATAAAAGCTTCATACCGTTCAATTTTAGCAAATATTGAAAACGAGTTTTGTCAAATGCTTTGGTATGTAAATCAGCTTTTTGCTCGTCAGTGTGGATTTTCTCAATTCGTATCAACTTCTTCTCGAAACAATCGCGAATGAAGTGATGACGAATTTCAATGTGCTTGGTTTTAGCGTGATGAACAGGATTTTTAGTAATGTTAATCGCTGCCTCATTATCAACAAAGATAGGGGTGTTTAGAAATTGCAAACCGTAGTCGCGCATCTATTGTTGGATCCACAAGATCTGTGAGCAGCAGCTACTAGCAGATACATACTCTGCTTCACATGTGGATAAAGCCACAGAGGTTTGCTTTTTGCATTGCCATGTAACCAATCTTGGTCCGAAGAACTGGCACCCCGTTGTTGTTGATTTAGCGTTAACTTTGCAGCTTCCGAAATCTGAATCGGAATATCCTTCGAGCATAAAGTCGCCATATTTTGGATACCACAACCCCAACGATGGAGTTCCTTTAAGGTAGCGTAATATCCTTTTAACAATAATCATGTGCGAAGCTCTCGGATTAGATTGAAATCTTGCTGCGAGGCAGGTTGGGTACATGATATCGGGTCTTGAAGCTGCCAAATACATCAGCAATCCGATCATGGAACGATACATCGTTTCATCTACCTTCTCTCCGGTGAGATCAGGGTTTATCCCATGATTCATTGCTAATGGGATGGAGGCTGGAGTAGAACTTGACATCCCAAATTTCTTTAGAATATCATGAACGTACTTCGTTTGATGTATGAAAATTCCCTTAGGCAATTGATCAACCTGAAGTCCCAAGAAGAATTTCATCTCACCCATCGATGACATTTCAAATTTTTGCTTCATAACTCGTTCAAAATCTTTGCACAAATTTTCATTTGTTGACCTAAATATGATGTCATCCACGTATATCTGAACAATCAGAAGATGTTCGTCGACCTCTTTGGTGAAGAGAGTGGCATCCACTTTTCCACGAATGAAGCTGTTGGCTAGCAGATGTTGAGACACTGTCTCATACCAAGCTCTCGGGGCCTGGTGTAAACCATACAGCGCTTTATCTAGCAAGTAGACCTTGTCTTTGTGAATTGGATCGGTGAAGCCCGGTGGGTGTCCGACATATACCTCCTCTTTTACCTTCCCGTAGAGAAACGCCGATTTAACATCTAACTGATATACTTTGAAATTTTTCCAAGATGCAAATGCCAGGAACATTCTGATCGCTTCAAGTCTCGCAACTGGAGCATAAACTTCGGTGAAATCTATCCCCTCTTGCTGACTAAAACCCTGGACTACAAGTCGAGCTTTGTTACGAATAATAACCCCTTTATCGTCTCTCTTGCATTTGAACACCCACTTGGTGTTTATCTTCCTCTGACCATCAGGCAAGTCTACTAACTTCCACACTCCTAACTTCTCAAACTGACTCAACTCTTCTTGCATAGCATTGACCCAAGAATCTTCAGTTAGCGCCTCTTTGTATGTACGCGGTTCGATATGCGAAATAAAACAACTAAGTGAAAACTTAGTTTGTAAAGGTGCTACTGTAGAATAAAAACAAGTAAGGCCTTGGTCAATTTGAGGTCTAGTGCGAACGCCTGATTGCAATTCTCCAATGATCAGCTCCTCTGGATGGTATGAAAGAGTTCTCGGCATCACCTCGCCTGAAACATCTACCTCGCCTTCCAGATTAGTAACATTCTGATTTGCACCTTGTTCACTGACTGGGTTTGTTTGACTTGAAATCTGAATTTGCTCCCCCTCAGAATCTGAATCACCACGATCAAATATTGGCATGTTCTCAGATTCTTGATTATCATTCTGTGCCGTCTGATTATCATGAGCAACTTCATTTTGTTGAATATCATCATGTTCTCCAGCATTACTTGGACCTGCTTCATCGTCATTTGAAGTTTGTCTCGGTCTTCTTGAATACTCAGCTGGGAACCTTTCATGCGATTCTTCATACTCTCTCAGAATATCCAACTCGTCAAAGAAATCTTCTTCTTCTTCCTTTTCTTCTTCCATGTCAAACGAATCCCACAAAGTGTCATAATGAAAACGCCATGAATCTCCAGGATTCTGCGGTGGCATTGTGTAACCTTGACACTCAACATTATGTGCTTCAATAATCCGCTTTAAGCTTGGAACAAAGACTGTTTTCAATGGACTTTGATAACCCACGAAAATTCCTTCAATGCTCTTTGGACCAAATTTACCAAAAGGCTCTAGAACGGTACAGGGAGACCCAAACGGTTCTAAATACTTCAGGTTTGGTTTGCGATTATTTATCAGCTCGAAACACGTCTTATTGAATTTCTTTACAGTGAGAACCCGATTGAGTGTATAGCATGCGGCGGATACTGCTTCTGCCCAAAAATTTACTAGTAACTTTGAATCAGCAAGCATCGTCCTAGCCGTTTCGATTAGCGTCCGTACCATTATCACTTCTGATTCTTTTTATGCAATATACCTCTTTCATCATAATATTCTTCCATCTTGTTGTTTTTGAACTCCGTACCATTATCATTTCTGATTCTTTTTATACGCCTTTGGTACAAATTTTCAATTTTCCTGAACAACGCCATCAAACTTTCAAATGTCTCATCTTTCGTCTTCAGAAATGAAACCCATGAAAACCTTGAAAAATCATCCGTGACAACCAAACAATAGTAATCACCAGTGATGCTTTTGACGTTCACTGGACCAAAAAGATCCATATGAAGTCTCTCTAAAGGTTTCAATACTGAATTGACTTTCTTTTGAGGATGTGATTTCTTTTTCTGCTTCCCTTTGATGCAGCTAATGCACTCCCCCTCAAGATGAAAACCTTTGACATGAACTCCAAGAACTAAATCGTTATGCACCAAATGATTCATTTTTCTAAGATGTATATGACCCATCTTCCGGTGCCACAATTGCGATTCCTTTTCAGTTGCTCTTGAAACAAAACAATGTGCTTGACCAGTTGTTGTAGTTGCTACACTCATGTCCAATACATCCAGATCATTCACTCTAGGTGCCCTCATGATAATCCATTCTTCAGGGATAACAAATCCTCGTTTCAAGATCAAACATTCTTTGTCTGTAAAGTGAGTGGTATACATCCTATCACAGATCTGAGATATGCTCAGAAGATTATTCTCAAGCTCGGCGATGTAGTTAACTCTTTCAAACGTAACAATCCCATTGGATAACGTTCCTTCTCCAACTATCCTACCACCTTGATTTCCTGCGAATCCCACGTAACCACCATTGAAATTTTTAACATCATACAACAATGTTGTCTTCCCCGTCATGTGCCGAGAAGCTCCACTATCCATAATCCATCTTGAAACGGATCTTGGAAGCTCCTGCACCAGATAGAAATATGATTAGCTGAAATAAGCTGCCCAAGCCTCATCAGACTCGGGTAACTTAACTTCATCTACA
The DNA here is from genome assembly GCA_030545235.1 of Helianthus tuberosus. Lineage (NCBI taxonomy): Eukaryota > Viridiplantae > Streptophyta > Magnoliopsida > Asterales > Asteraceae > Helianthus > Helianthus tuberosus. The sequence continues at coordinate 150,836 of JARYGA010058816.1, read as the reverse complement.
CACTTTACGACCGATTTGAGAGGTGGAAAATTTTTATCATTCATTTCCAATTTATTAATATCCTCTTTTATGTCAACTTCCTCCTCTTTTTCCAAAGAAACATTTTTTTAGCAAAATATTCATAAGACATTGAAATGTTTTCTTTTCTGTTTTCGTTTTGAAGAATCTTTTTAGGAATAACTTTCTTCTCTTGTGGAGGTGAAACTTATTTCTCTGATTTTGGTTTCCACGTTTGTTTAGATGAAGCAACCCGTTTGTAAAACTTGTCATTTTTAGTTACCATATTTTTAACAAGTTCAGTTTTGATTTTGGTGTTGTCATTTTTCAAAACCTTTTTCTCAACAACCAATGGAGCTTTTCCCTTCACATCAACTTTCTTCTTTTGACTCTCAACAACTTCAGACTTAGGCTTGAAGTTGGTACACTTTCGTGCAATATGTCCAACTTTGTTGCATCTGAAACATGTACGAGTATCAGTTACTCGACTTGTGCCTTCAGTCTGAGGTTGTGAGGTCTTCTTTGCAAAAAAATCTTCATTTAATTTTGAAAAAATCTCAGATTCTTCATCAGAAAGTGAACTTGAACTGTTCACAAACACTTTTTTCTCAGCAAACTTCTTGTTTTGAAAATTCTTTTTCTGATAACTCTTACCACCCTGATAACCACCCGACCATCTGTTTCGATTGTTGTTATAAAAACGCGGTGGAACAACAGGTTTCTTGTAGTAAGCTTTATCTTTTTCAAAATTCATTTGCCTCTTTGTCTGATTCAAACCTTCTACTTCAGACAAATCAATTTCAACCAGTTTGAAAACATTTTTCAACTTGTTCACATTAACATTCTCCAGTGGAAACTCAGAATCCGAATACAACTTATCAGATCCAGCCATCTTGTACATCACAAGACCCGGTTCATCACCTAAGTTGTTTTTGGATTTTGGTTTCGGAATGTAATTGTCCAGAAAACACTCTTCATCCTCAGCTGAATCACTATCCAAAACACTTTCAGCCATGCCTTTAACAATCTCAGTTTGAACACTATCATCAGATGATGATGAAGAAAATGTCACATCAATTGACTCTGGAAGTTTTATTTCATTTGTTTCATCGTCATCATTAACCAACCCGGACTTTTTCTTTGAATAATTGTTTAAAACTGGTGGTGGAACCTGATGAAACCCAACCCCAGTTCCATCCGAGTAAACATCTTCGCCTGCTTTGTTTTTCCCGATGGGTTTGGGAACAATGTGTTGTAAAACAAAGCTTGCGGAGTTGTAACTGGTTAATTTCAACTGGATGCGTTCATTTTCAATTTTGGCTTCTTGAAATTGAAGTTTCAATTTAGCAATCTCATCCAGTTGTTTGTTGATTTGCTCTTCTTTGTGTCTCAGAACAACAGTTAAATGCTCATTTTCTTTATTGGTTTTACCGTTTCTTTCATCAGAATCTTTAACCGTTCGTTTTAATTTTTCAAAATTTTCTGAAATTTTACGATTTTCAAGAACCAATTTCTCATTTTCTTTCTTAATTCTTTCTACTTCAATTTTATCATTTTCAATTTTCTCAGTCAAATTTTTAGCTCGATCATTTGAGGCTTTGAGCATTTTATCACGGTCTAGAATCTGATCTTCAACCTTTCTGACTCTTGTTGTCAGTTCTTCAACCTTTGCATTACTAGAGTAAGTAATTGTACTACAAAACTTGCAGTTTTTCATGCAACTTTTGCAGTCACTATCACCTTTGACTTTCTTACCTGTCTCACTTGTTGAAACATTTGGACTGACCTTGCTTTTAGACTCAGTTTCAGACTTAGAGTCTACCTCAAGTTCTTTTGCAGCAAGCACTTTGTCAGCCATCTTTCCCAATTTTTTAGCAGTGAATTCTTTTGAAGTATCGATAATCCCATCATCAATCTTCTTTGACTGCGGTTCTTTTGCTGTCTCTTTCTCTTTCTCATCGGATTCTCCTCCTCCCCACCATTTTCTCTGTCTAGCATCTTCTTCAGCTTTGAATTCCTCAATGAAAGCTTCTATACTAAGAGTTTTCGCATCAATAGCAATGTTTCCTTGAGGATCCAGATAACATTCTCTATCAGCATCCCATCTCTTTGCTCTCTTGGCTTCGTTGAACACCTTAGATAATCTGATCATCTTGTATTCTGCTTTCTGCTTTCTTGCTTGATATTTTTCTTCTTCAGTTCTGGTATCTTTAGGGACAGGAATATCATCTTCTTTTGCTACAAACGCATACCCTACTGCATCTTCCTCTGGTAGCAGTTCACTCCAATCAAAACCTTCATCGTCATGAATAACAGCAAGAGCTCTTGATTTTTCTTTGGAGGTATCCTCAAGCTGCTTCATTCTGGGTGGTTCTGATTTATTCTGATGATAGATCGCTCTTTTGTAGTAATCCTCCCGAAACGGATTTGCAGTATCATTAGTATAAGCATTTCTGCACTCTCTTTTAAAGTGACCTTTCTGTTTACACTTGAAACATGTGACTTTTGATTTGTTAAAGCCAAGTTTTGTGGATGGTCCACCAATTGAATGTCTGCCCGTAATCTCCATAAACCTTTGGGCTCTCCGGACTGCACTGGCCATACACCACCTGATGTCGATCAGTTCCATCTCTTCAGGATCTATCTAATCATAGTCCTCCTTAGTCAGGTTGGTGTTTCCAATCTTACCCACCACGAGGCTCTCGTACAATTCTAACACAGATGCTAAGAACACCATCTGTTGTTTTGCTGACTCTTCACTAAAATTTTGAGCGTTCTTCAGATCCACAGCAATGTTGCATTGAAACAGATTCTTTGATGCAGATTGGCTTGAATTTGTTGAAGAAGATCCACTATGAAAACCACTGTGAGGAGTTTCTTGATTCACAGAATTTGAACTCTCTGCAGAAAATGTTGTTCTTGGAGAACCAGTCTTTGGTAGATTTCCTCTGTAGTACAACTCCACATTCTGCTGATAAGATGTGTAGTTGACTTTGCTAGATTTCTTAATCTCCAACTCGTAACTCTCCAGTCTTTCGATGAGCCGATCCACTGTCAACTCTTCAGACTTGATTGTATTCTTCAGCATTAATGCAAAGTACTGTCAATCTTGTTCGTTCGGCAGTGAGTCAAACAACTTGTTTACCAGCTCTTCTTGAGTGTAAACAATTTCATGTCTAGCAAGCTCCAACTTCAGATGCCCAAATCTCTCAATCATCTTGAAAACTGACTCGTTCTTTAAACAACCAAACAAATCAAACTCTTTTCGTAACAGTTTCTTTTTGTTTTTGACTATTTCAGCACTACCTATGCATTTTACCCTCAGTTTTCCCCAAAGATCTTTTGAATTTACATATTCAATTAATGAAATTATATCATCTCTCACGGACTGATGAATCAACGCGATGCACTTTTGCTCAGCAATATATCTTTCAACTTCATCAGGATCTGTCAAACTTTCACCAAATCTTTCTCCTCTAGTATAACCAATCTTTAAACTTTTCCAGCTTGGATATGCAAAAGCTTGAAGCCACTCGTCAAATCTTGTAGCCCACCTATTATAATCTTCTATTGCCAACAACTTTGGAGGCTTGTTATACGTTCCATACGCATTCTCTACACTCATCGTGTCGGAAATAATCTTTTTTGCACTCGGAGCTTTCTCATTCGTATTGTTTGATGTGTCATTTGAAATATCATCTCCACCATTTCCAGCAAATGCAAAGATATCACAGAACGGATTGAAATCATCCATCTTCACGTACCTGAAATGATAAACAAACACTTAGAAATATTTTTGAATTTTTGAAAAGTTGCTGTTTTAAACGAAATAGCTATCTTAAACAATATTCCAATTTCAAACGAAATTATGCACTCTCAAACGAAAATACTGATCTTGAATGACTTTCAAACGAAATTGCACCTAAGTGTGCTCTCAAACGAAATCAGCCATTCATTTCAAACGAAATCAGGTAAAAGTGTGTTTTCAAACGAAATTACCCAGTTTCTTCAAACAAAAGCAGCTAAAATTGTATGTTTCAAACGAAATAATCAAGGTTTTTCAAATGAAATTAGCATGACATCAGCATATTACGAACTGTTTTCAAACGAAATTAGGTATTTGATCAAGTTTTAAGCCGAATTTTAGTCCAAAACTTTCAAGAATTAGTTAACACTATGTTTCGCTTGATATATGTGAGTTTCAGGCCATTTCAACCGTGAAAACTTGTTCAAATCAGAAAAGAAAGGTAGAAGTGAGAGAATCCGGTAAAATCAAGCTGAATTTGGTATGAACTCCTCGTCTTGAGCTCTGATACCACTTGTTGGATCGTTCCGGTGACCCTAAACAGTCAAAATGGGTAGTTCATCATCATTTGCAAAGGCGGAATCAATGTAAATGATGTCAAACAACTTGTTTCCTTTTAATCTTTATCTATTGATGATTTTCTGAGCTTTTACAAGTTGAAATCTGACAAAAATCCGGCAGCACCTCAGCTCACACACACACAATTCCGTTACAAATGACAACATGCACAATCCTATATATAGACTGAGCTATTTCGTTTGAGGATGACACAAGACCTGTTCAAACGAAATTACATGTAGTGATTTCGTTTGAACATGTCCAAACCACCTTCAAACGAAATTACCTCCTAAATCTTAAACAAACCCTAATTCAATCACTATTGTGCATTCGTTTATCTATTCTAGACATAAGACTCGATTAAGACAAAGTTAACAGACAGTAAATGCACCAATAGGTTTCTTGGAAATTTTAAAGTACAATGGCACATTGGCTACAACCTCAATCAATGATTTCGTTCAGATGTTGGAGAATAAAGATCAGGAAGAAACTCTAAAGGCGAAAAAGGTTCCAGTACAACAAAATTCTGATATGTATTATGGAGCTTCTAGCACTTCTGCAAGACCTGCTGAACATGCTCCACTTCAAACGGTGTTTGTCACAAGCACATATTTGTATGGCAATCAGATACAAGTTCCTGTAAAGCCAGCTCCAACCACAGGCTTGTATGGTAATCCACTACAACCAGCTCCACAACAGCCAAGCCAACGATCTATCGTAGCAACTGATATGTTCGGAAATCCATTACCTGTTCGATCTACCGGAGCAACAGATCTGTATGGAAATCCACTTCCAGCTTCCTCAAGACCAACGGTTGTTCTACCAACCACAGATTTGTACGGCAATCCACTACCTGTGCAACAACAAGCCTGTTATGGTAGCACGTCATCAGCTGGTCAGCCATCTAATACAGTACGACTGGACACATCAAGTTTCTCCAAAGTTAGCGTTGAAGTAGCTAAGGATCACATGGAGATATTGAACACATTGGTGAGCGCGTATTGTGGGTTGATAGCAGGTCAGATCGGGAACATCAATCTGACTCAAGAAGATTACCAACAGATAGATAAAGAGGAGATGGATATGATGGACATCAAGTGGGCTTTCGCTAGTGCTGTTAGGCGGGCTAAAGACTTCATGGAATGGACGGGTAGAACCAGCTTGGAAAGCAAGAAAGACACCAAGTATGGGTTCGATAAGCAGTCTGTTAAGTGCTTTAACTGTGGTGAACGTGGTCATTTCAAGCGTGAATGCCCAAAGCCAGCTCAGCATGGGAACCAGAATCCTTTCAGACGTCAAGGCAACCAGGCGAATCAGAATCAAGCCAGAAATGATAATATCACCTTGGTCCCTGCAAACAATCAAGCAGGACCATCGAACACCAACCAAGCTCTTGTGGTGCAAATAGATGAAGGTTGCGACTGGTCAATGCAATTAGGCATTGGTGATCAGGGAGGAGCAGCTTGTTTCGCTGAAGCTGCTAAGGATTTGAAACACGCCAGTGGTGGAGAATCTTCCGCTAGTGGTGGTGAATCTTCCGATGAAGAGAGTTCTGGTGATTCAAGGAGTTCAGATGAGGAAACCTCAACCTCAGGCGAAGATTATTCTGATGATGTATCTAGTGGGAGAATCAATGCAGATATCGATGAATTGTTAGGAGAAGCTACAGCAAGGAATGATAGAAGATCTCTTCTGGTGGATCAAGCTGCTTATTCTTCTTCTTCTCTTCATTCAGCCTTTATGGCTAATGGCGGCAGTTCATCAAGCCAGGTATGTGTCGATGAACCAACTATCGTTAATTGTGATAAGTGTGCTAGCTTAAGTGATAAATGTGCTGATTTAGATGCTAATATGTCTGAGTTGCAAAGCAAACATGATGCTTTAAATGCTGAATTGTCTGACTTGCAAAACAAACATGTTTCTTTAAATGCTAAGATGTCTGATTTGCAAAGCAAACATGAGGCTTTGCAAACCAAGTATGATGTGACATTTATCCACAACCAAAAGTTGATCGTGGATCTTGCCAAATGCACAGAAGCCAACATGTTTTATACAAACCATGAAAACGAGTATAAAACAATGATTGAAAATTTAAGAGAAAACAAATCCGAGCTAACGAAAATGGTTTCAAGAAAACAAACAACCATTAACTGTTACATCAATAGGCTCGAGATAATGCAAAAAGAGATGGCTTGTGTAAAATCTGAAAGTGAGGCGATCAATCTTAAGCTAAATAGTTATTTGAACTCTAGCTATGTGTTGGATCACATCATTGATGTTCAGAAGGAGAAAAGGGATGTCACGTGCATTGGATATAAAAAATGTCCACCTCCTATGAAACACAATTATGATGCCATGCCTGATGAGGAAGATAGAACTTACTTTGAGCCATCTGTTTCTTTAAACATTGAGGAGTTTACAACGGGACTTAGATATAAACCAGAAGTACCATCAGATTCGGATGTGTCAGCAGATACAAGTGTGTCTTCTGCTGAACAGAATCAGGATCCTCCAGTTATTGTTGAGGATGCTGATTCTTCAGATGATGAATCTAATGATACTGACTCAGCACAGTCAGATGCGGTAATCAAAGAAGAGAACATACCTCTCTAGAATCATATTCTATGTGATCCTCCCGGAAAACCTGCTACGACTGTTCTGACCAAGTCCACGTCCACTTCCTCACAAGAGTCTGAGAGTGTGAATTTGCTGTACACTCTTGTTGGTGATGATAGAATCTATTCTGACAAAGATTTTCCTATTAAGAATGTTAATCAATCTTTAATTAGTAAAATTTTTGAAGATTCAACAAGTAAGTTCTTGGGAAAGACAGGATCACACGTTGTGGTAACACAGTGTCCTCCGATTCCAAGAGCTGAAATTCGCAAACAAAATGGCAATCAAAGATTACCAACTGAGATAGTTCAGCAAAATCACACCAAACCAATAGGTAAATCACCGACTCAAGGTCAAAAGAAACAGAACCAAAAGAAGAACAAGAAAGTGAACTTTGTGAAATCGAAGGGAACAGATAAACTTGAAACATTTGCCAATAAATCTAACTTAGATCATGTTAATCAAGTTAAAATGTTGAAAAGAAATGAACCAAACAGTTCAAAACCAAGTACCTCGGGATCACAAAGTTCATCGACAAGACAATCACATGATACTTCGGGGTTTGTAGAACGAAGATCATGTTTTGCATGTGGCACAATTGAACATATTATTCGTAATTGTCCATATCTTCATAAACAAAAAGCCAAAGTTGATGATCCCCGTGACCAAATTAACCACAAGCGATCTATTTCATCAAAACCAGATCACCGTCTTGTAAAAGAAAGGGAAAAGAAACAGAAACGCCAACAGGTCAAGAAAATTGAAAAAGCGATTAAAACCGACGTGGTTAACAAAACATCTGTTTCTGTCAAACCAGACAATTCAAAAACTTCAGACAATCATGAAGTTAAGATTTTAAAGAATAAAACTGGTTAAACAAAATAGACCTGGAAACCTAAAACGGTTACTGAATCAGGGGGAACATCACAATTTCCACAACATCGAGAAGTTCAAGTAACTTACGTTGATGAAAATGGAAGACCCAAGACCACAAAGGCTTGGGTCCCCATCTCCAACTAATCATGTGAGTACATGTGCAGGGTGTTCCAGGAGGAACTTTCAGCAGTCATTGGATTGTTGATAGTGGGGCATCCAGGCACATGACCGGTGACATGAAGCTTCTCTACGACGTTAAATCTATTAGAGGAGGTTATGTTGCTTTTGCTGGAGATAAAGGCGGATATATTACTGGAGAAGGAATGGTATCCAACGGGGTTGTAAGTTTTGACAAAATCAACTTTGTACAACAGCTTGATCACAATCTTCTCAGTGTTTCACAAATCTATGATAAACAGTTTTCAGTACACTTTGATGCAAATGGATGTTATGTGCTAAAACCCGGCTTCAAGATTCCAAAAGAATGGATTCTCTTATCAACTCCAAGGATAAACGATTTATATGTACTTAATATGAGCCAAGGAATAACAACGACTGCACAAGCAACTTGTTTCATTACCAAAGCCACGGAAAAAGACTCTATCTCTTGGCACAGACGTATGGGTCACATTCACTTACGGAAAATGAATCATTTGGTGTCGAATGAATTAGAGAATGGTGTTCTTCTTAAAAATTTCCATCTTCAAGACGTCTGTGTTTCATGCCAAAAAGGAAAGCAAACTAAGAAGCGACATCCGACAAAGAAAATCAACACGGTGGCAGTTCCTCTTGAACGTTTGCACATGGATTTGTTCGGTCCTGTCAAGCACAAAAGCATCAGGAATGATCAATACTGCCTCGTGATAACTGATGATTATTCAAGATTTTCTTGGGTGGTGTTTATGGCTCACAAGAGTGAAACTTTCGGTATTATCAAAAACTTGATCATTCAGATTGAGAATTTGTATAAGTTAAAGGTTAGACGGATACGCAGCGACAATGGTACAGAATTTAAGAATCATGCTATGGCGGAGTTTTGCACATCAAAAGGTATTCTTCACGAATTTAGTGCAGCTTATACTCCTCAACAGAACGGCGTCGCTGAACATAAAAACCGTACATTGATCGAGACTGCTAGGACTATGTTGGTAGAGTCACAATTGCCGATTCCCTTCTGGACTAAAGCTGTGTCCTCTGCATGTTATACATTGAACCGAGTCCTTACAGTCAAAAGACACAACAAGACCTGCTTCGAGCTTCTTCATAAACGGAAACCAGATTTGTCATATCTTGAACCGTTTGGAGCTCCTTGCACAATGATCGATCCTTATGGAAAGTTTGGGGCAAAAGCTATTGAAGGTCACTTTCTTGGTTATGCCACCCCGAACTTAAGAGTCTGGAATCTAGAGACTAAAAGGGTTGAGGAATGGTCTGAAGTCAGAGTACAAAGACACACTTTGCCAGTCAAAAATCCAGGTCAACCATGGATGTTTGAGTACGATGACCTTTTCAATTCGATCAATGTTGAAGCAGTTGAAGAAAATGTTGCGGCAAGGATGTTTTTCGAGAGTGACAATGCAACAGAATCACCGTTGGTTCGTCCAATTGTTGTCAATTCAGAACCATCTTCAGTGAACAATAATGCTCTCGACAATGAGGATTTTCATGATGCAACCGAACTGAACGAATCTTCAGAGGATGAAGAATTTCTAGATGCAGATCAAGAAGCTCCTACATCAGGAGTACATGGTACGTTAGAGGCTACACCTCTAGTGGACGCCCCCATATCAGCTGAAGCTACTGCATCATCCTCTTCGTCAGTTCCGGGTATTGAATTAGTTGTTGATCTCAATCTCAACAATCTGGGTACAAACATTCCAGTTCCAGATAATCTAGAAACAAGGATTCACAATACCCATCCTCAACAAAACATCATCAGTAATGTACAGAGTGGCATTCAAACAAGAAACATGTTGCGAAACAACAACAATGCAGGCTTGTATGCGGCTATTCGAGAATCTGGTCAACAAAACGATTGGTCTTTCGCGTGTTATGTCTCACAGGAAGAGCCAAGAACTTGGAAAGACGCTTTGAAAGATAACTCTTGGGTTGAAGCAATGCAGGAAGAACTGCAACAATTCCAGAAACTTGGTGTCTGGAAGCTCGTAGAGAAACATGCTGATTATAAGAAGATTGGTACCCGTTGGGTGTATAAATGCAAAAAGGACGACCGTGGAATCGTTATTCGCAACAAAGCAAGATTGGTCGTTCAAGATTTTCGTCAGATTGAAGGTATAGACTACAACAAAGTGTATGCACCTGTTGCACGTCTGGAAGCAATTCGGATCTTTCTGGCTTATGGCTCATTCAAAGGATTCAAAGTTTACCAGATGGACGTCAAAAGTGCATTCTTACATGGTCTAGTGGAAGAAGAGGTGTATGTTGAACAGCCTCCAGGTTTTGAAGATCCTATCCATCCCGATCGGGTTTGGTTGCTGAACAAAGCTCTCTATGGTCTACATCAAGCACCACGAGCCTGGTGTGCAACCTTATCTAATTATCTGCTGGAGAATGGTTTTCGCAGAGGTCTTATCGATTGCACTCTCTTCATAAAAGAACAAGATGGAGATCTTCTACTGGTACATGTGTATGTGGATGATATTATATTTGGTTCTACTAACAATGTTATGTGTAGGGATTTCGAGCGTGTAATGCAGGATAAATTTGAGATGAGCGCTATGGGGGAGATGACTTTCTATTTTGGGCTTGCAAGTGCAACAAACGAAGTCTGGGATTTTCATCCATCAGACTAAGTATGTTCAAGACATCTTGAGCCGATTCCAGATGTCCGACACATCGCCCATTGGTACCCCACTGCAGCAAAATCATGGAATCAATCCAGACTTGAAGGTTGAACTCGTTAGCTCTTCATATTACCGCGCGATGATTGGATCCCTTATGTACCTCACAGCATCAAGACCAGATATAATGTATCCAACATGCCTGCTAGCCAGATATCAAGTGAACCCGAAGGCCTCACATCTTGCAGCTGTAAAAAGGATTTTTCGTTATTTGAAGGGTTGCCCTGACACCGGTCTATGGTACCCTAAGGATGATAAATTTGATTTAGTCGCTTTCAGTGATTCTGATTTTGGCGGATGCAAAATCAATGGCAAATCCACAACGGCTGGATGCCAATTTTTAGGAAATCGCCTCGTAACATGGCAGTGCAAGAAGCAGACTTGTGTCGCTACATTAACTTGTGAAGCTGAATACATTGTTGCCTCAAGTTGTTGCTCCCAAGTCCTGTGGATACAACAGCAAATGCGTGATTACGGTTTTGAATTCCTAACTACTCCTATTTTAGTTGATAATTTTGCTGCCTTATCTATCACTAGAAATCTTGTGCAGCATTCAAAGACCAAACACATCGAAATTAAGTATCACTTCATACGTGATTGCTTTGATAAAAGGCTAATCGATGTTGTTAAAGTCCATACCAATGACCAACGTGCCGACCTTTTTACCAAAGCATTTGATAAATCAAGATTTGACTTTTTTATTATTGGTAAACGGCATTAAGGTCAAGCAAGAGTAATCCGCATCGGAAAATCGTTTTTGTAAATATCTTTGAGTTTTTAAAATTATTCATAGTTTGTTGATTTTTGGGGGAGTAAATCCAAATTTGAAAATTCAAAAACATCGAAAAATTTCAAAACTAAAAAACAATAGAAAAACAAAAATGAGTTTCCTGGCGAGCAAAAGAGAAAATGATAGCACATCAGTGGTCTGTCTAAACCTCTTTAAACTGAAATGCAAAATGAAAAATATTAAGCAGCTCTATATAAGATGTATCGGTAGGCTCACAATCATCTTAAAGTGTGTAGGGTGATATAAACTTAAATCAACTGAAGACCAGGTGGGAACCACTCATTGGCATATGGTCTTTGTACTGAAATTTCGTTTGAGAGATTGCCGAGGTTCTGAGATATGTGGTCTTTATGTTGTTTATCATCTGGGTATCATGGTTGTTTCTTTTACCGAAACAAACGGAAACGAAGTCTAGATCTTCCATGATATCATACATACATGTACATATTGCATACGACCTCAATAAGTGATCAACAATCATATGTCCACAAAACAAGTGATAATATATCAAATTTATCCGGGAGTCAAGTTCGTCTCTTTGCTGTACGAAAGTACTGACCTGTTCACGGACTTGCTCTTGTGCCTTTCATGCATCTGAAAATCAAGTTCCTCACCAATAAGTGATTCTATCACATAGGGCTTGTTTTGAATCAAAATAAGTGAGTTTCTCACATTTTTCATATACGGCAAAACAGATGATAAATGGTATACTAACCAGTAAGATAAACTCTCGTGCATACCTTGATACGGGAATGTGTCGTGATGTGGATGAACACCGGTCGGTAAGTATAAATCATACCTTAACGTATCCCCTCTCCATGATTACATCTGATAAGTTGAGCTTATGTGGATAACAATACCGATAATCGTTATAGGATGTTTATCTAAATGTTAACAAAAAGAACAACAAGAGCGTTTTGGCATGACCGTACACTGATATGATTCTCTTACCCTCGAAACTCGCAAAAAGAATGTTTGTATATATTTACTTTTCTTAGTTTCTGCAACTCAGTATATATTTATTTACTGCTTTCAGTCTTTAAGTTTGAAATATTCAAAATGCCAAAAAGATTTTAGGTATGTTTTAATATAAACTTTATAAAAGTCAAAAAGATTTTATTTCTACTTTAGTTTTGATTAACCGATGTTGGAACTCAAGTCTTCGTTGCCTGAAATCTGATGAAAACCAAAACGACTGAATCTTCATAAACGGTCAGAGTTTGCAAGCTTTGAAAGTTAATAATCAAAATTGAAAAATCTGTTAACTTTTCAAACTAATTGTCGGACGATAGTTGAAAACATGGTCACATGTGTTATTTGTTTAATGTTAAACTATATTCCAAGCAGTTGTTCTCATTACGTGTTTAGCTTTCTTGCATGAGCAGATGCTAAAGGCGAAGAGAACGTGTTCGATGACAAGCTTCGGAATGAAGACACGACGTGAAGGCACTCAAATGATAACAATGATCGAGTTGCCGCTGATCACTCATCAACACCACAAGGATCTAAAGCATTGAAGATCAAAAGATTAACAAGCATAATCAAATGGGGAGTTTATTGATACACTTCCTAGATAAAAGCGGGAGTTTGTTAATACACTTTCTGTGTGTGACACGTGAAGACTTTGAAGATCCTTTTCAAGAAAAAGAACCATCAAGAGATGGAGAATGAGATTGTGAACCTCACGAGCAGCATCCAAGGGGGAGTTTGTTGATACATATTATGTGGATACGGCTCGGCTCGGTTCGACTCAGCTACGAAGTGAAGGTCGTAGTCAAGACATCCTCCTGTCTTGACTCGGTAAGCTACTCACTTTGTATCGTTTGATGTACATGTAACTGCGTGTGTGCAGTATACATGTTTGTTTATGTTTATGTGTTGCCTGCTTGTTTGAAGCCCAACATGAGACAAGGCCCCAACATACATGTGATGAAATCCAAAGCCCAAGCCCAAACAACTGATGGACGAAAACACCTGTTTGCCGAAATCCCTTGTTTGGCGAAATCATATATGTGACGAAATCACATGTGATTTCGTCAAGACCTTGTAATTTCGCCGAGGTTTTTCATCGATGACCTGATTTCATCATGGTTTCACTATATAAGCACAGACATCAGACAGAACACAGTTAGAGAAGTCTGAATAGATTTCGGAGAGAACACACACACACAACAGAGAGTTTATAGGTTTATCTTGTAAACATTGCATTGTAAACGTTTCAGAGTATTAATACATTACGTGTTAATCATTGAATCTTTGTGTCTAGCGTGTTCGTAACTTGGTTTAACTTACCCGTTTGGATTCCGCACTTTCGGGTTTGTCGGAAAACAGGAATAGAGGTTACTTGATCCTCCGGGTGGACCTACAATCTACCACTCTCTCTCATGGAAATTAAGAAAACCCAAAAGAGATCGTATCAAAATCTAAAGCAATATTTGAGGTCATTATTTCTTATTACTAAAAAGTATGATTATGTTCAAGGAAATTAATTTCATCCACTAACCTCCCATCCCCAAATCTTTTCTGGCCAAATTCACACACTAGATAACCATCGCCACAACAGCCACCACTTGCAACTGCCACCAAGAAACCCTAATCTCCTAAATCGACCACCACCACGCCTTCCAAATCTAAACTCACAATCGAATTGAAGATCTGAACTACTCACCGTCGTTTGCAAGTCTGGATTAAACACAGAGCCGTCGCTAGGAATGGAAATAGGACGGGTTTGGGCCGGGTATTAGTAGTACCAAGCCCGTACCCGGTTGTAATTCTTTGGCCCGTACCCGGCCCGTTACCAGTCGGGTATTTTTCGGGTATTTACACATCGGGTATACCAGCGGGTAACGGGTATACCCATTAATTTGTTAAAAATATCATTGAAACTCTCATGTGCATTTTTTACTCTAATCTTTATATAATTTACTACTTTAATAACTGAAACAAAGGAAAATATAACCAATAACATACAAACATATCATATTCAAATGCATATTTGAAACATATATCTGCATAATTAACTAATTAATATAATGCCACTTTGGAACACACAATGTCAGTTTATATATTTTGCATTTAATTGAACATCAAACATGAAATTTAGTAACATTAATCAAAACCCAAGTAATCTCCCTAACAACTTGAAATGTGTTTAAAAAATTTCAAAACTAACACACATTTTTAATCTACATAGAAACAACATAACTAAACATAAAATCTTGTGTTTGTATGTTAAAGTCTTGAAGACAAACAACAAAGCAAAAATAATATGAATAAGTGTATGTATAAAGTTTATATAAATGGAAAATTAAATTTAAAATAATATGCTCTTCGGGTATTATTCGGGTAAACGGGCCGGGTATCGGGCGGGTATCGCTAAATCCCATACCCGTACCCGAATATTTTTATATTTTTAATCCCATACCCGGCCCATACTCGTTGGGCTTCGGGTATACCCGGCCCGTATGTTTCGGGTTTCGGGTATACCCATTGGGCTTGGGCTTTTTTGCCATCCCTAGCCGTCGCGAAGCAAACCTTAAATCTAATGGCTGGAAATTGTTACCCTCTTCGTTTGCAGCTCTAAATGAAGCACTACAACAACCCTTAGATCTGGTGGCCAAAGATTTGTTACAGGGGTGGTGGTGGCCGGAGATCTTGGTTGCAGAAAAAGAGAGATAGAGATAGAATAGAGATAGTGTGTGTGTGTGTTTGTGTTGAGAGAGAGATAGAGACTAATATACAGCGTGAAATTCCCATGGTTTAGGGGAAAAGACCGATATGCCCTCATGTGCATTGTACATAATCCCATTTAACGATAAAAGTTAACTGAGTTAGGGTCAAAGAACATACTCTACAAGATTTTGATACATTAAGTACAAAACTCGTCAATTTTAAAGCCAAAGGACAGTGCCTGAAATTTGATATAAACGTAAAAGACAAAACTTTTAATTTACTCGACCTAAAATGCCACTTTAATTCAAATAGTTTTTTCTTTAATTTTAGTCCAAATAGTTTTTTCTGCCATTATAGTCCCTGACTTTTGTCATTTTCATCCAATCCATTAACTCCATTTAGTTTAGTTAACTTAGGGGCATTCTGGTCAAACCACTTTTTTTTCAGGTGCGATGGTATGGGGATGGTGGTGTGCCGATTTACGATAAAGATGATGGTGGTGGTGTTGGTTGATGACGTGGGTGGCGGAAAAGTGGCCGGTGGTGGAAATGATGGGTGGTGATGGTGGTGGGGTGGGTGGTGACGGTGCAAGCAGATGGTGGCGATAATAGAAAGTTGTGATGCAGTGGGTGGTGGATCAAAATAGCAAAAATTGCCAGTGACTAAAATGACAGAAAAAAACCATGTGGACTAAAATAGCTGAAAAAACCTATTTAGACTAAAGTGGTATTTTGGGTCAAAACCTCATAGAGTAAAATGATAATTTATTCTTAAAACAATAAAGGAACATTTATATAAAATATATTTAAGGGGTGTATCACCTTGATCTCTATAAGATGATTTATATATTTTTTTATGGTTATTTACTTGAGACTTTATTATACATGAAACACTAGAAAGTATTTTATATTATATTTATATACGAACACATTACCTATAACAACAAAAGATATGGCTGGAAATAGTGTTTCGTTGCCATTGGAGGAAATGAGCGGCTAGCTGTCTAGCTAACGTTTCTTCATTGGTCAAACCAAATTACAATTTTACTCCGTTTAGATTTACAGTTTTACCATTGGTTACCTATAACAACAAAAGATATGGCAGGAAATAGTGTTTCCTTGTCATCGGAGGAAATGGGCGGCTAGCTGCGTAGCTTGCGCTTCCCCATTGGTCAAGCTAAATTACGATTTTACTCCGTTTAGATTTACAGTTTTACCATTGGTTTTAGTTTTTCCCCTCCCAACCAAATTACGATTTTGCCCTCAGATCAAATTTACAGTTTTGCCATCATTTTTGTTTTTTCCCTGTCAAACTATGATTTTGCCCCTCGTGTAAAATTACAGTAATGTCATCGTTTTAGTTTTTTTTTACAAAATTATTGTATTGTTTGTTTTAATTGGTTGACTCAGTTAAAAATTACAATTTTACCCCCAGTTAAAAATTTTAGTGTTTCCATCGTTTTGGGTTTTTTTTATTTTATTTATTTATTTATTTTATTTTTTTGCAAAACTATAGTAGTGTTTTCTTTTAATTAGTTAACTCGATGTAATTTTTTAAGATCATGGTATGAGTAGTATGTACAAGTAACCGAAACACAGACGTATATGTTATGATAGAGAAATATTTGGTTTACTGTCCCGCAACATGGGCGGGGCAAAAACTAATGTATTTACATTTGACAAATAACTCCTAGTACTTTTTAGGTGGGCAATGCTAGGTAGAAAACCCTCCTTAGGTAGAAAACCCGGGAAACTCAAAGCTCCCGACATTTTTTTTTTTTTGAAAAAAATAACACATGTAATATACATGTTTTTAAGAGTTTTGGGCCAAAAAAAACAAAAAAGTGCCGAAGGAATGTTTAAAAAAAAAAAAAAAATTCAGCAAGTTTCAGCCTTTGTTGCCTAACACATGTTAGTCACCCGAGTTTTGCTGAAATTTGTTTATTTTTTTTTAAAATATCCCTTCGGCGCTTTTTTGTTTTTTTGGCCCAAAACTCTCAAAAACATGTATATTACATGTGTTATTTTTTTCAAAAAAAAAATGTCGGGAGGTTGGGTAAAAATGCCTGGAGATTTGAGTTTCCAGAGTTTTCTAAAAACATAAGGGTTTTCTATATAGCCCAACCCCTTTTTAGGTATTCGATGTTTTATGTTTAATAATATAAATATAAATAGTAGCCTAAGTTGAAAAATGTTGTTATTTTATTTATTGTGGAAGAAAGTCCTTGTGGCCTTTTGTTTGAAACTTATGCCTTTATTGTTATTATGTTATTTGTACTAATAATATTCAACTATAGAAATCTATATCTATATCCATATAGAACTAGTATTTTGCCCGCCGTGCGGCGGCGCATGACGGGTGGAAACGTGTAGTAAGAGAACACATGATTCGTAAAACGCAATGTGTAAAAGACAACTACAAAAAACTGTAAAACATAATGCGTAAAAGACAATTATAAAAAAAAAAGTGTAAAACACAAAGGTAGACGTGAAGTGTAAAACCCAACACCTAACATGTTTCATAAAACACAATGCCTTGGTATTTGCAAAAGTAAGAGTAGGAGTCTATGGGTTACAATTGTAATTTATAAAGTTGAGTTGGTGTAAAAATATAGTAATAGTGCAACGGGTAAAAACACAAAGTCTAAAACTTAAGGGAAATAGAAGTAGTAGGGTAAAAAACAGAAAGTATAAAAGTAGAGGGGCGGTGGTGGAAATATGTAAAAGTTGAGGGGTGGTGGCGGAAAGTGTTGAGCGGAAGGGTAAAAAAGGCAAAGTGTAAAAGTAGAAGAGTTGTGGCGGAAATGTGTAAAAGATGAGGGGGGGGGTGGTGAAGGAAATGTAAAAGTAGAGGGGCGGTTCATTACATATGGATCCCTGTGGTTTCACTTGCCTTTTTTACCCTTTAGTCCAAAACTCAAACCGTTTTCATATGGATCCCTGTGATTTCACTCGTAATACCATTTTAGTCCAAAAATAAAATCAAGTAATATTTCTCAAATTAAATTCTATTACTTTGTCCTTTTCCTAAGGGCAAAATAGTCATTTTATTTTTATTTTATTTCTCCACCTCCACCACTTTCTCCCCTCTCTCTCTCTGTACATTTACATATAGAGAAATAATCACAATCTCAATCTCAATCTCAATCCCACTCACTTTAACAATTCTCAATCCCACACACAGTAACAATATGCAATCTGAGTTAACTTACCGGCACCGAGAGTCCCAACCGACGTCAAAATCTTACTCTCCGAAGCCAAAAAATTGTCATAGACCACCGTCAATCGCGTTGTTCATTACATGCTCCATGAACGGCGTCTCGTATTTTTATTCATCGGCATTGCCATCGCCACCACCGTCGTCACACTCCTCCCGTCGTCTACCACCACTGTCACACCCTGACTTTCCACGTGTTACCGGTGGGCCCGGTGGGGGTGTATCGTGACGTGGTTGGCAACATAATAGTCAAACAACACAACATTTAAATGCACAGCGGAAGCAAATGAAAGATATATATTTCAACTGAATATAATTGTAATATCGTGTATCACAACAGTTGAAATTCATCCACAGAAGGATCAAAAATAAATAGGAAACAGTAGTTCAACAGACTTTAGGCATCTTAAGCTTGCGAGACTCTTTATCGATGCTAAGGAGAAATCCAGCCAATTACAAGTACTACCTGCACTTAATCTTTTTGGGAAAATACGTCAGTTTACACTGGTAAATACAATCAACTGACTCATTTTAAAAATGATTAAAAATTGATTTGGATGCATATGGCATAAACATTTTATAACTTGGGATAATTATTTAAATATATAAACTTGTAAAAGAATTACATGTTCCTTATGCGTTCAGTAGCCCGAATCGTGCCGGGTTAAAGATCAATAGACACACCACATTATTTATTTATGCACTGACGAGTGTACGCCTACACCCCGCGCTTAGGTCGTGGCCATTTCGTAAAATGATGCCAAGGATATCCGGGACATGGTCATTAACCCCCCAAAGGCTTTAAGTAAACAAAACAATTTAAACGGGTCATCTCGATAATACTTAACCACCAAACGATTAAGGTCGAATGTCCGACCAAGCGGTATTTTATATACCGTACCCCAAGCCCGTATAAGGGAAAATAAGTTAAAAGTATTTACCTTTGCAAGTATAATTCACAAACAGCAAATGCAAGTAGCTTTTACTGGTTCTCCTATTCTGGAACGAAGGTTTATAATAACCTATTAGAATCCTAACGGGTCTTTAGTTAAGCTTAAGCTTAGACCGGTTAGTTTTAAAGATACGGTTCGTACGCACGATTAAGCGAAGACCGGAATAGAATGTGATTTAGACCCGACAAGTTTTAAGACTTGTGTAATATGGGTATTTCATACATATTCTGGATTTTGAGATGAAACCGATAAGGTTTGACCCGTTTCGGCTAATTTATGCAAACTAGTTACATAAACCGAACCGAACGCGTAATAAGCGTAACGGGTATTCATGAGAGCCATATACAGGTTTCCTAAGTTAATATGCCTCAAATATGTTGTGACATCAGTAAGATATCTTTTATTATACCCGAAACGAATTTAAACACAAACTATGCCTCGTAGGGGTAGTTTGGTCATTTAAAAGGTTATAAAAGAGTTTAAGTATTTACCTGAGTTACAGGTCTGATATAATCAGAAAAAATTCTTAGTTTACTAAGTTATAACAGTATGGTATTGTATATATGTGAAATTTATCAATTATAACCAAACTATGCACCATAGGGGCATTTTGGTAATTTCACATAAGCCGAAAAGCTCAAAACTGAAGTCTGAGTTTAACAACTTTTGTTTACTGTTAAAATATTATAATTTACCTAAAATATCAGTAGGTATCAACCCTTGTATTTTAAAATAGTCTTAGTACATACTATGCGTTAAAAACGCTTAAAAAAGGCGATTAGAAGCCGTTTCCGGGTTCTATATAGAAAGCTGATATTTTTATTATTCCAGAAGGCTTAAAATAATTTATTTATCATTTAAAATCAGTAGCAAAAGGTTTGGGGTCAAAAAGATATGTAAAACTCATTTTATAGCCCGAAAGGGCAAAACCGAGAATTACCGGATTAAGCCTATGACTCTAAGTTATGCTCAGCCTAAAATTAATTAAAAATCTTCAAAAATCCCAAAATAATATATTATATCAGTGGGTAAAGAGTTTGATATCAAAAAGTAGGTTTAAATAGGCTATACGCTAATTATGTTGTTTAATCGCTAAAGAAGCTTTCTAATTACGCTAACGAGCATAACTCTCAATCTACACCTCAAACTGATGTCAAATTTTGGGTGCAAGTTTATAAATCAGTAACTAAGGTTTCTACTCTTTTACATTTTCAAAAATCACGTTTTATGGTAAAAAGGGCATGATGGTCAACATATGAGCAATTAACGGAATCATGCATATTAATTGGATAACTAATGAACCAAGGTGTATAATCACAGAGGGTTATACTAGCATGCAACCTAGTCCAATTAAAGCTCTATGGCATTTCTAAAACATACCAAAACGGGTCAGAACTGAAGTCAAAGCAAAAGTCAAAGTTTTGCGACTTTCGGTTCCGAACCGGGTCTAAACAGAAAATTGTCGGTTGAACATGTTTAGACATGTTCTTACATTAATTACCAAGTTATATTAATGATCAAACATGTTGTATGGGTTCTACATTGCTAATTATGCATAAATTGGAAAATAAGCATTCTGTTGACTTTTTAATAACAAGTTTGACCCGACATTTGACCTAGTTAGAGTGGGAATCAGATGGTGCCCTTTTAAGGGTTTAATGCCCACATAATTACCAACTTATAACTACTTTCAATTCGACTAATCACTGGACCATCAATGATTAATCGCTAAGTCAACCGTTAATTACGACGATTTGACTTTTAAGCTAAAACTAAGCAAAAACTTAACTAAGAAAGGTTAAGCATACTTACTGAAGTCCTATGCACGATTAGTGATCACTTGAGTCTGCTTTGGAGCTCCAGAAATGATCAAAAATGCTGAAGGAAGGTGTGGTTACAATGTTGCAACCTTGTGGCCTTTTATAGTGTTCAAAATCTCATGGATTGATGACAACAAGTGCTAGCAATGGCCATGGATCATCAACAGATGTCCCTAAGGGCCTAGGGGTTGTTTAGGGGTCGTGCAAGATGAGGAAAATCGTTTTAAGTCGGTTAAAATGGAATTGGCAGACAAGAACCCAAGAATTTCGGAGCAGAAGGCCCCTCGCGGCACGCGTAGAACCCTCCCCCCCAGGGTCCTCGCGTGACGCGACGCCCCATCTGATCAAATCTGAATTTTTTGATTTTTATGCTTTGATCCTTGGCTCTTGGAAACTTTGCTTCGACTTTATTTCTTGCACTTTGAACCCTCCCATTTGACTTATAAGGGCTTCAAGACATATACCCACTTTGTTAAGTCCTCGGTTAACTTTATTGTCACCCGAAAAGTCATAAACTTCATCGTAGACGCTTTTAACCCGTCGCATACGAATTTGATCATAATTTTCTCATACGATAACGAAACTTTATGAAATTTATATTGTGCATTCTAGTGAGCATAATTAACTTTTAAGCTTCGGGTTTGCTAAAAGGTCACTCAGAGGTATAACTTAAACATGTTGACACATTTAACCCCTGTAGTTTGTAATCTCTCACTTTCATTAACGATTAGCTTCGTATGATCCATGATTCATTCGTTTAAAGGTATGAGCATCATGTAGGGTTAATGCAAAGTATATTTATTCACTGTTGACATTTAGAACTCGTATATTCACATACTTTCCATGATTGTCAACTTTAATCCTTCTATAACATTCTTTCACACGTTCAAACCTATGACACGTGTCAACACATTATAGGACGTGAATTTTCGAGGTGTTACATCCTCACCCCCTTAAAAGAAATCTCGACCTCGGGATTTACTGAAATAAATGAGGGTACTTTTCTTTCATTGTGGACTCAACCTCCCACGTGTATTCGGGACCTCTACGGGCATCCCATTTCACCTTTACAATAGGCACATGCTTCCTTCGAAGCTTCTTAACCTGTCGATCTTCAATCGACAATGGTTTTTCCACAAATTTTAAGCTCTCATCTATATGCACATCTGTATGTGGTATGACTAGCGATTCGTCAGCTAGGCATTTCTTCAGATTGCAGACGTGGAATACGTTATGAATACCACTGAGCTCTTTAGGTAAGTTTAACTTGTAAGCAACTGATCCGACACATTCGATGACCTCGAATGGCCCTATGTATCTCGGGCTTAACTTACCTTTCTTGCCAAATCGCATCACTCCCTTCCAGGGTGATACTTTAAGCAACACTTTGTCACCTACTTCGAATTTCATAGGTTTACGCCTTGGATCTGCGTAACTCTTCTGCTTATCTCGGGCAGCTTTGAGACGGTCACGAATCTGGACAATCTTGTCCGTCGTTTCAAAGACTATCTCCGGTCCTGATAATTGGACATCTCCAACTTCCGCCCAACAAACGGGCGTTCTGCACTTTCTACCGTATAAGGCCTCGAAAGGCGCAGCCTTAATGCTGGTATGGTAGCTATTGTTGTAGGAGAATTCAATTAACGGCAGGTGGTTATCCCAACTACCACCTAAATCAATCACGCATGCTCGAAGCATGTCTTCCAAAGTTTGAATAGTACGCTCACTCTGGCCGTCCGTCTGGGGATGGTAAGCCGTACTAAAATTTAAACGCGTGCCCAAAGATTGTTGGAAGCTTTTCCAAAAATGGGATGTGTATCTAGTATCTCTGTCAGAGATAATAGACACAGGTATGCCATGTAAAGCTACAATCTTATCTACGTACAGTTGGGCTAACATGTCGGAGCTATAAGTCTCCTTGATGGGTAAGAAATGTGCTGACTTAGTCAGTCTATCAACTATAACCCATATCGTATCATTTCATTTTCTTGTCTTGGGTAACTTGGTGATAAAATCCATAGTTACCATTTCCCACTTCCACGTAGGAAGTTCAGGCTGTTGTAGCAAACTTGACGACTTTTGATGTTCTGCTTTGACTTGCGCACACGTCAAGCATTTAGCAACATAGGTAGCTACAGACTTCTTCAAGCCTATCCACCAATAGTTTGCCCTTAGATCCTGGTACATCTTATCAGCTCCAGGATGAACGGAATATTTAGAACTATGGGCTTCCTGGAGGATAACATCCCGAAGTCCTCCATAGATTGGAACCCATATTCGTCCATTCAATCTTAGAATTCCGTCCTTGCCAAGAGATAACTGCTCCTCAGTTGCCAAGAGATAACTGCTCCTCCATAGATAGTTAGCTTCCAACACAACTTCCTTCTGTGCAGCTAACAACCTTTCATTCAAACTGTTCTTTATTTCAATGCTCTTGGCATTGATTCGGATGGGTTTCACCCTTTCCTTTCGACTCAAGGCATCGGTGACTACATTCGCCTTGCTGGGATGGTATCTGATTTCACAATCATAATCATTCAAAGTCTCCATCCAACGGCGCTGCCTCATGTTTAAATCCTTCTGATTAAACAGGTGCTGGAGGCTCTTGTGATCAGAATAGATCACACATCTGATACCATATAAATAATGCCTCCATAGCTTTAGTGCAAATACAACGGAACCCAACTCCAAGTCATGGGTGGTGTAATTCTTTTCATGCACCTTTAACTCCCGTGAAGCATAGGCAATAACCTTGCCTTTCTGCATAAGCACACATCCCATGCCGGTGTGTGATGCATCGCAGTAAACTACGAATTCTTCGGTACCTTCAGGCAATGTTAGTACAGGAGCGTTGCTCAACTTTTGTTTTAGGATATCAAAGGATTCTTGCTGCTTAGGGCCCCAATCAAACTTTATTTTCTTCTTAGTCAAAGAAGTTAGGGGTGCAGCAATCCTTGAAAATTTTTCAATGAAACGCCTATAATATCCTGCCAAGCCTAGGAAGCTACGAATCTTTGTAGGCGTCTTCGGCTCTTGCCAGTTCATAACTGCTTCCACCTTAGCGGGATCCACTTGGATACCACGCTCACTAACCACATGTCCAAGGAATTGGACTTCTCGAAGCTAGAATTCACACTTAGAGAATTTGGCATAGAGCTTCTCATGATGTAGGAGTTTAAGAATACAGCGAAGGTGTTTCTCATGGTCAGCTTAGTTCTTCGAGTAGATGAGGATGTCGTCAATGAAAACGATGACGAATTTATCTAAGTATGGCTTGCAAACGTGATTCATGAGATCCATGAACGCGGCAGGTGCATTAGTGAGCCCAAAAGGCATCACTAGGAACTCGTAATGACCATAACGAGTCCTAAATGCAGTTTTGTGTACGTCTTCATCTCTAACCTTCAGTTGGTGGTAGCCTGACCTTAAGTCAATCTTCGAGAAATAACTTGCCCCTTTCAATTGATCGAACAAATCGTCGATCCTGGGCAAAGGATACCTATTCTTTATTGTGACCTTATTAAGCTCACGGTAATCGATGCACAGACGCATCGATCCATCCTTCTTTTTGACAAACAAGACCGGCGCTCCCCAAGGAGACGAACTCGGTTTAATGAAACCTTTAGCTAGTAATTCATCTAATTGCGTTCTCAATTCCTTCATCTCTGTTGGTGCCAACCTGTAAGGTGCTCTAGCGACAGGTGCTGCTCCAGGGATGATGTCAATTCGAAATTCCACTTGCCTATCTGGTGGTAAACCAGGTAGTTCTTCAGGGAACACTTCAGCGTATTCAGAAATGACGGGGATGTCTTCTATCTTAGGTTTCGGCTCATCAATAGTCACTTGTGCCATGTAGATGACACAACCCTTCTTCAAACACTTAGAGGCCTTGAGCATAGTCACTTGCTCAGGCAGTCCATACCGGGTATCTCCCTGAATGGTAAGTGATTCGCCAGACGGAGTTTTGATCACCACCTGCTTCTTATTGCAGACAATCTGGGCCTGGTTATGAGATAACCAGTCCATGCCTAACACGATGTCAAAATCCGCCAACTTCAAAGGAAGTAGGGACAAAGGAAAAGAGTGGTTCTTAATGGATATGAAACATCCATCTAATATGGTTGAGCCGGTTTCTACGGTGCCATCTGCTAACTCCACCTCATATTTCACTCTTAGGGTTTTAACAGGTAAATTCAGCAATTTGCAAAACTTATTATCTACAAATGATTTATCAGCGCCTGAATCAAAAAGTACTCTTGCATAGATATCATTTATGAGAAAGGTACCTGTGATCACGTTATCGTCTTGCACAGCCTCCTTCGCATCCATCCTAAAGACCCTAGCATTGGTCTTCTTTGCCTCTTCAGGCTTCTTGGCGTATTTAGGGCAGTTGGTTTTAATGTGCCCTTTCTCATTGCAACTGTAGCACGTTGCATCCTTCAGCTTTTTGCAATCCAAGGTCTTGTGTTCCTTGGACTTGCATATCCCGCAAGCAAACGTTCTTGACTGAGTCTGCGAGTTTGATTCGAGCCTGCACTTCCTGAAGTGTTGTTTCTTGCAGATTTTACACTTGGGCTTATCACCAGACTGATGCCCATCCTTCTTTGACTCAGACCCCTTCTTGTTGTCACCGTTTCCTCGGTGCTTCTTGTTTGACCTCCGTGAATTGTCATCTTCACGTTTCCTTTTCTCAGCATCCTTGTTCCTCAGCGATCTTTGTCTGACCGCGTCCAGTGTGAGGGACAAAGATATATCAGCTACGGATCGGAAAGTAGCTGGCCGAGAGGCCTTTACGCTTGCCTTTATCTCTGGGGCTAAACCCCCAATAAAACGAGCTATCCTTTTGGGTTCCGGAGTCACCAGATACGAAACCAATCTGGACATTGTGTTGAAGCTCGTGAGGTAAGCTTGGAAGTCAAGGTTCTGCATAACCAATGATAGAAAATCAGACTATATATTCTCAACCTCATGTTGAGGGCAGTAGTTTTCCCTGATGTGGGCAACAAATTGCTCCCATGTCATATTGTACAATGGGATCTTCCCAGTGGGTTGAATCAGCGATCTCCACCAGGCTAAGGCCTCACCCTTGAAAGATTGAGACACAAACTTGACTATATCCCTCTCAGCGCATCCGCTGATATCCACTACTGTGTCCATCTCATCTAACCACGTCATGCAGTCAATGGCTCCTTTTTCCCCAGTGAAATCCCTGGGTTTGCATGAAACAAAGTATTTATAGGAGCAACCCTTATTACGGGGTTCCTGATTTAGTACAATCTGTTGAGATGGAGCACTGTGGTGGTTTGAGGAGAGTCGATCATCATCTTTCTTTGGTTCTTCCTTCTTGGAGGGAGGCTTTGAATGCGGTGTAGATAGGGTCCTACTTCGAGTCCCACTATATTCTTCATACTGCCGCTCTAAGGCCTTTGTAACTGCGTTGTCTACTAACGCTTTCAGTTCAGCACCCGTTATATTAATTCGAGCGTTATCATTATTCTCCACTGGGTGACTATTAATTTCATCCGAGTCAGCCATTTTAATTGAACTGTTACATAAAACAAGGACAATAGTTTACTTGGGAGTTTATTATGGGATTGTCTTTTATGGCAATTCATTAACCATGGTAAACATAGACCATATTTGGTTAATTTATTAATCATATTTATTTAGGATTTCTATTATAATTTATCCTAATTATAAAACAATAACAGTTTTATTAGTAGCACAAAAGGCCTAGTCACAAGGACATTTTTAAATTATAAGCCATGATTTCAGAGAATCAAGGCATGAAGGTTTGAACATAGTTCTTTACCTTTTTCAGACAGGGTCATAGACTATTACTGTCTTTTGTCTCATATGAAAATGAGCAGGGCCCGTAGGTACTATATTATCAATGTATGGTCAAAATATGATCATCTTAATTGATGATTTAAACCCATGATTCAGAGATCATTAAGTTGGGTTAGGAATCTTTTAAAGAATCCTATTAAAATGACGTGGGTGATTTTAACTAATCACGTCTGCCAGGAGTGTTAACATGTTTTCAGATGTTAACAGGGATCCGAATCTTTTAAACAGGTCTTACCATCTTGGCCAGGTCTTAAAATGACATACTGACTAGGTTATACCTTTAAGATTCTTAATTAATATTTAACTAGGCAGATTACTTTTAAAAGGAATGATTTTGATTCATTTATTTCATATATAATTTATTTATGCATATAATGGCAAAAGTGAAATTTATAAACTAAACATTCCATTAATTATTAATAGATTACACATCGCCCTAAATGGGACTTTTTAACAAAGCAATATACCCACGCAGGGGTCAAATTGAAATACTAGTCCATGCAGGGACTTAAACAAACATCATACCCTCGTAGGGGTTAACAAAAAGATAGACCCACGCAGGGGTCAAAACAAACTAACATACCCACACAGGGGTCAATACAGCAAGACAGGCCCACGCAGGGGCTCAACTGATACAAGGAAATCACAACAAACAAAGGAAGGATTCAATGGTCCTTCTTGCTCTTCCCTTTTATTAAACTTGTCAATCCCTGGAAGAAGCTTTGTCGCTCCCTGCGATCTCTGTGAAAATCTCGCTCGACTTGGTCCAACCTTTGAAGAATTTCTTCCCTTTCGGGTGGGGAAAACCGTGGCGGCTGCGATTGTTGCCGAATTATAGGTCTAGCAGGTATTTGGTACCCATGAGTTGGGTACCCTACTCCCCAAGGAGCTCCATACTGTCCTTCAGGATGAAGGGCATTATAGGTGGCTGCTACCAAGTATGGGTCGGCTTCAGCGTAACCATAGTTGGTGTGAGCCGGCTGCTCAAACGGGTTGTACGCCATCGAACCCGTGTAGGCAGGAATCGGGTTATCAAAACCCATCGGTGGTGGTTGAGGTGCAACTGGGTTCGAAGGTCCACCCATTTGTGGATCTTCTTGAAGTGGCGGATAATGACTGCCACTTGATTGTCGAGGAGAGCTAAAATGAAAGTCCCCTCCTCGTGCAGACATACGTGCTCCGGTTCTCCTACGCCTCGGCGGTTGCGGAGGTGCCGACTGAACTGGCGGCGGTGGAGGCGGTGGCGTGACTGCCACGAATCGTGAATCCTCAGAGGGATCCTGCTGCTGCTGCTGCTGCTGGTGAGGCGACGAATGATGCGAGGGTGTAAAATACCACTCGTACTGATTAAATCATGCCTGGTAACTGTCCGGACCATGGTAGGGTGATCCATGAAAAGACGAACCATCCGAGACCTCGATAGGATGGTTGGGAGTTCCGATTGCGGGCTCGACGGGATCCGTGTCCTCGTCCATGTCCTCTGCATGATCGCCGGAGAAATGATCCTCTGGCCCCAATAGGTTAAAACCCACTGGTTCTTGTATGTAGTTTGCCGGGTTAAACCGGCCCCTAAAAACAGGTGTGGGGTTACCAAAGGAATTATGCGATAGGGATCGCTGAAGAGGTATGTAAGAAGGTTGAGGGTTGTCGGGCTCATTTTCCGACTGTGGCCCATATGAGTTGTGAATGGGAGGTGTCGAACTGTGCGAGACAGACCGTCTCGCAGGCTCAAAAAGGTTTCTCCTGTTCTCTCTAGGGTCAGCACTCGCGGTGGTGGAAGGATCTCGCATGTGCGAAGGTCCGGCCTCGTGGTCATTGGGGGCGGTGATTGGCCCCTTGCCTCGTCCTCTTCGTCGAAAGAATCTTGGCGGCATGTTTAGTCCTGTCAATATAACATAAGATAACGGCAAGGATATATAAAATAAAGGACAAAACAAAACACAACAAATGAGAATTTGTCATATGTTATTTGTCTAGACTCGAAGGTTTAGGAATGTGCAATTGTGTAACTGAGACTACACACAAAAGGCTAGTGTTTAATTCACTCAGCGTTGACTCTGATACCAACCTGTCACACCCCGACTTTCCACGTGTTACCGGTGGGCCTGGTGGGGGAGTATCGTGACGTGGTTGGCAACATAATAGTCAAACAACACAACATTTAAATACACAGCGGAAGCAAATGAAAGATATATATTTCAACTGAATATAATTGTAATATCGTGTATCACAACAGTTGAAATTCATCTACAGAAGGATAAAAAATAAATAGGAAACAGTAGTTCAACAGACTTTAGGCATCTTAAGCTTGCGAGACTCTTTATCGATGCTAAGGAGAAATCCAGCCAATTACGAGTAGTACCTGCACTTAATCTTTTTTGGGAAAATACGTCAGTTTACACTGGTAAATACAATCAACTGACACATTTTAAAAATGATTAAAAATTGATTTGGATGCATATGGCATAAACATTTTATAACTTGGGATAATTATTTAAATATATAAACTTGTAAAAGAATTACATGTTCCTTATGCGTTCAGTAGCCCGGATCGTGCCGGGTTAAAGATCAATAGACACACCACATTATTTATTTATGCACTGACGAGTGTACGCCTACACCCCGCGCTTAGGTCGTGGCCATTTCGTAAAATGATGCCAAGGATATCCGGGACATGGTCATTAACCCCCCAAAGGCTTTAAGTAAACAAAACAATTTAAACGGGTCATCTCGATAATACTTAACCACCAAACGATTAAGGTCGAATGCCCGACCAAGCGGTATTTTATATACCGTACCCCAAGCCCGTATAAGGGAAAATAAGTTAAAAGTATTTACCTTTGCAAGTATAATTCACAAACAGCAAATGCAAGTAGCTTTTACTGGTTCTCCTATTCTGGAACGAAGGTTTATAATAACCTATTAGAATCCTAACGGGTCTTTAGTTAAGCTTAAGCTTAGACCGGTTAGTTTTAAAGATACGGTTCGTACGCACGATTAAGCGAAGACCGGAATAGAATGTGATTTAGACCCGACAAGTTTGAAGACTTGTTTAATATGGGTATTTCATACATATTCTGGATTTTGAGATGAAACCGATAAGGTTTGACCCGTTTCGGCTAATTTATGCAAACTAGTTACATAACCCGAACCGAACGCATAATAAGCGTAACGGGTATTCATGAGAGCCATATACAGGTTTCCTAAGTTAATATGCCTCAAATATGTTGTGACATCAGTAAGATATCTTTTATTATACCCGAAACGAATTTAAACACAAACTATGCCCCGTAGGGGTAGTTTGGTCATTTAAAAGGTTATAAAAGAGTTTAAGTATTTACCTGAGTTACAGGTCTGATATAATCAGAAAAAATTCTTAGTTTACTAAGTTATAACAGTATGGTATTGTATATATGTGAAATTTATCAATTATAACCAAACTATGCACCGTAGGGGCATTTTGGTAATTTCACATAAGCCGAAAAGCTCAAAACTGAAGTCTGAGTTTAACAACTTTTGCTTACTGTTAAAATATTATAATTTACCTAAAATATCAGTAGGTATCAACCCTTGTATGTTTAAAATAGTCTTAGAAACTTTGCTTCGAATTTTTTGATTTTTATGATTTGATCCTTGGCTCTTGGAAACTTTGCTTCGACTTTATTTCTTGCACTTTGAACCCTCCCATTTGACTTATAAGGGCTTCAAGACATATACCCACTTTGTTAAGTCCTCGGTTAACTTTATTGTCACCCGAAAAGTCACAAACTTCATCGTAGACGCTTTTAACCTATCGCATACGAATTTGATCATAATTTTCTCATACGATAACGAAACTTTATGAAATTTATATTGTGCATTCTAGTGAGCATAATTAACTGTTACAAAGCTTCGGGTTTGCTAAAAGGTCACTCAGAGGTATAACTTAAACATGTTGACACATTTAACCCCTGTAGTTTGTAATCTCTCACTTTCCTTCACGATTAGCTTCGTATGATCCATGATTCATTCGTTTAAAGGTATGAGCATCATGTAGGGTTAATGCAAAGTATATTTATTCACTGTTGATATTTAGAACTCGTATATTCACATACTTTCCATGATTGTCAACTTTAATCCTTCTATAACATTCTTTCACACGTTCAAACCTATGACACGTGTCAACACATTATAGGACGTGAATTTTCGAGGTGTTACAACCACCGGTCCGATTGATGCCTATTCGGTCTCTGAATCGGTCTAACTGATGAACCCGAGGCGACCCGTTTATAATCCTACTGGATTTGAGTCATTTAATATGGGCGGGAAGATTCCGTTAGGGTTGAAACGGTAGGTGCGCGGTTCTTGCTAACGAGCACCAGCGAGGTGAACGGAGATCCTCTGCAGCACCCTCAGGTGGAAACCTACTGGGGAAACGTGAATCCAATCGGTGAGTTGTTTATTTTGATTCTGGTAACTTTATTCAGGTCGATCTGAAGTGGATGATGGTTGTGGTTGAAGTATAGGGGAGAAAAGGTCAATGAGACGAAGGCGATTCCGGTGGTCGGAGAAGTCAGAGTTGGTGTTTGGCCAGCAGGAATGGATTGCAAGGAGGTAAGTCAACTCAGATTGCATATTATTACTGTGTGTGGGATTGAGATTGTGATTCCCTATATATAAATGTACAGAGAGAGGGGAGAAAGTTGTGGAGGTGGAGAAATAAAATAAAATACAAAACGAAATGACCATTTTGCCCCTAGGAAAAGAACAAAATACTAGGATTTAATTTGAGAAATATGACTTGATTTTATTTTTGGATCAAAATGGCAATAAAAGTGAAATCACAAGGACCCAGATACAAAAGATTTCAAATTTGGACTAAAGTGGCAAAAGTAACAAAACCTCAGGGACCAAAATAGCAGTTTACTCTTCTTTAAAAGCATGTGCAAGTAGAATTCGTTTCTTTACAAAGGTTTCCTGGAAAAATATTTGTCTTTTTCTTATATACAGAGTTTATATTACACTTATATATACACAAACAATTAAAAAAACTGTGTTTTTTTATCATGGTTAAAGTAATAGTTATAAATGTTTATATACTTCTCATAGTTTTTTTATTTAATATTGATTATCTATTAACTTCAATAGCTTTTATCTACACATATATGGGATCTATGCAGGGGCGGACCTGTAGACTAATTAGCCATAGCACGGGCTACGGTTCAACTTTGTACCGGTAGTGTAAAGAAAAATTTTTCTTTCGATTTTTATACAAATGATACCCCTAAACAATTACAAGGACACCCCTAAAAAAACTGTAAGCCCAAATTGCAGTTGTAAATAATAAGCCCAGATCAGTTTATTAAAGCCCAGTTATGAAGAGTAAGCAATCAGTAATGAAGATTGTATATAATAAGCCCAACCAATTGTTATTAAGGCCCAATTATAATGTTATATGTTAGCCCAAAAACTCGAGTTTGCTTTTTATATGCATTTGATGGGAGATATATTAAGCTACACAAATACTCTTTCAAAACACCTTCAACAAAAATGTAAAGATTTATTAGAAGCGACCAACTTAATAAATGGTACAAAACGAGCATTAAATGCTTTAAAACAAAATGGATTTGAGACGATGTTGGAAAAAGTGACTTTCTTTTGTAAAAAATACAACATTACAATGTTATACATGACGAAAAGTTATGGTAATCTAAGAAACCGAAAGAATGTCATTACAAATCGCCATCATTTTGAAGTTGACATTGTTAATGAGGTTTTGGACATGCAAATTCAAGAATTAGGAAATCAATTTAGTGAGGTAACAACTAGTTTGATAAAAAATATGTCGGGTTTAAATCCTTGTAACAGTTTTTCTATGTTTGACTCATCGAAGATATTGGCGTTTGCTAAGATGTACCCGGATGATTTTACTACAAAAGAAATAGAGACTCTTTGGTTTTGGGTGATACTGAGTCATTTCGTCACATTATAAGCGATGATGATAATTTTGCAAACTTGAATGGAATAAGTGATCTTGCGCGTGTTATGGTTGAAACGGGAACGCATAGTTCTTGTCCTTCAATTTATCGGGTAGTGAAGCTAGCTTTGCTTTTACAGGTTGCAACCGCAACCGTTGAAAGATGTTTTTTTTCGAAATTGAAGCTTGTCAAGATGGATTTACGCAATCGAATGGGCTCGGAATTTTTTAACAATGCTTTGGTTTGTGCTATCAAAAAGGATTTTGTACAAGAAGTAAAACACGACGATGTCATGGAACGATTTCAAGCTATGAAAAAAATAAGAGAACAAATCTATTAGCTATTTGTTTTACTTTATTTATTTATTGTCATTTTTTTAATATCGTTTTGCACGGTGATTTTTTTTTTTTTTTTGATACCCTTGAGTTAATGTTCTAGTTCCGCCACTGGATCTATGCAAAGCACTATAAGAGGCAAACACGTTAAACAAAATAATGATCCAATTTTTTTGAATCTTGATTTTCTTTATAATATATAAAAGAGAATGGTTGAATGCAATTTAATTTATCTAATATGAAATTCAAATATATATATATATATATATATATATATATATATTAAAAAAAACTGTTTAAGTATTAAACATATGTACGTGTAAGTCATACGTAGGTTATATTATGTACACATAACCTATATATGTTTAGGTAAACGGTTAGAAATTAAAAAGAAACTTATAAACAAATTATTTGATTTATATATATATATATATATATATATATATACACACACATTATGTGTGTGTGTAAATATAGGGCTAGGTTCATTTATGAACAACCCCTTTGATATTGAACACTAGTGAACTAATCCTAGCTCTTTATTATCAATACACAAGTGTATTTTACGATTTGATGATGTAACTCAATAGCCAGAATTTGTTCACTTAATTCACAAATACACATATTCACTCTACAACCTCACCCTATATAATATATAGATAACATATACATTTGTGTGTTAGAAGTACAGAATTGAAAATATATAAACCGTTGATTAAACAATTTACATGATTTATGTCTTTTTATTCTTATTTTTACAATGATTTAGTATTTTGTAAAACAACCTCATCTTACATGTATGTGTATCTGTGTATGGAAGGGCCATATATATTTATTTACACAATATGTATATACCACAAATTCAAATAGATTTAATTTAGTAGTAATGTTAGAACCTCTGAAAAGATTTAAAAATAATTGTACTAATTTGATTTTGAATTATTTATGATTTTGTAGCGAACCCTCATGTGTGTATTATATTATATTATATTATATAATATAACGTTTTAACTATGATTTTGTAGTGAACCCTCATGTGTGTATTATATTATATTATATATCATTTTAAGTTATGATTATTGTTGACAATTTTTGTAGTTTTGGTTGTCTGTGAACAAACTTTGATTAATTTATATATGTTAAATCAGATGTATTTTGTAATTTAAAACTAAAGGGGCATATATGATTCTTATAAAAGTTACAATAAAAAGGTTGTAATTTCTTTTTGGGACAAAAGAAAGTACCTGGCTCTCCGAAGTCATATATGTAGTGATGGTTATTTTGACAAACATAGCAACACAACAAAAATCCATTTTAGTTTTCTGTACCACTTTATCAAAGCAGCATGCATGCTAATATCTAATTCAAAGGGTTGATAACTCAGTTTTGCATGTTATATATATAACTTCATTTTTAATTTCTAAGATGACTATTCCCAAGTTAGTACATATATACCTATACATACAACTTAATCAACTAACACGGTTCATATAATCTTATTATCTTTGTTCTTAAACATATGAAGTCAACGAGTATACATCAAAAGGCTTGTAGCACGCTTAATTAATGGTATCAAGATGTTGCATAGATGTTGTAATTGTAAGGGGACCCGGGGAGGTCGCCTTTTACCACGTGATGAAGATATATAGCGTGTTATACATAACAAAACACCGCTGCAACCATCGAGTTTAACGCGTTGAGTTTATCACGCGTGAAGAATTGATTTGAATTCAGTTTTGTTTTGTTTTTTTAATGATTTTGATAGTGTGTGGTGAGTGATGTGTATTTCCACTAAAAACCATCACTAGTGATGGAATAAAGCTCGATGACATGGCGAAAATTAATTGGATGTTGTGAGTGATGACCACCCTACCCCCCCCCCCTTAGGGGACCCGGGGCAGTCAACTTTTACCACGTGATGATGATATATAATACGTTATACATAACAAAACACCGCCGCCACCATCGAGTTTAATGCATCGATTTTACAACGCGTTGAGTTTATCACAGCATGAAGAATTGATTTGAATTTAGTTTAGTTTTGTTTTGTTTTGTTTTTTAATGATTTTGATAGTGTGTGGTAAGTGATGGGTATTTCCACTAAAAATCATCACCAGTGATGAAATAAAGCTCGATGACATGGCAAAAATTGATTGGATGTTGTGAGTGATGAGTGAATGGTGAGTGATGACCACCCTTACCCCTAATGTGTGCCATTAAAAAAGAAAGTCAAAAACTATGCATATACTACACAAAGAAAAAAAGACTTCGTCTTTAGAACATAGCGATGCTTTGTGACAGACTTTCCCAAAAAAACAGAAAAAGAAAAGTAATAAGTAAATAACTTTGCTTATGTTGTCATAACTAGTATTACCAACTCATGGGAGCATAACTTTCTTTACACATGTTAACTAGTTTTGCTGTTTGATAGTAACTAGTCTTAAGCCCCCCGCGTTGCGGGGAGGGGGCGTAAAACTGTGCTGCTAGCGTTGTCGGCTGGGGGCGTGAATCATGCTAAGTAACAACTGAACTACGATCAAAAAGGGGAAAAACATAATACGAAAAGCACGAATTTTTAACAGCAAGTGACATACGTGACGTAAAAACTACCAAACATCGTGCTAAATAGCAACTGAGACCTAAGGAACCAAATATGACCACCAAACACTGTGCTAATTAGCAACCGAACGACGACCAATTCTGGAAAAAACGTACAACAAAAAAACTAATAAAAAAACTAAACTTGTTTAACTTTCTATGGCAAAATTATAAAAATAAAAATCAAACTTGTAAAACAAAAAATAAATAAAAATAAACCCTACAGTTAAAAAAAACCAAAACCATAAAAGACAAAACTATGCACTATTCATCAAAATCTTATGAATTAATACATATATATGAATTTTGTGAATTCTACAGTTCAAATGGGAAAAAAATAAAGTTAAGTATTTGAATATACATTAATTATAAACTCGTTTTGTTACTGTCACCAGACTCCTTCATCGGTGTTGTATATAATATAGATCTATTTTTTTATCGCTAATATACGCTATCGCAATC
The DNA here is from genome assembly GCA_030545235.1 of Helianthus tuberosus. Lineage (NCBI taxonomy): Eukaryota > Viridiplantae > Streptophyta > Magnoliopsida > Asterales > Asteraceae > Helianthus > Helianthus tuberosus. Next base: position 114,470 of record JARYGA010058816.1, on the reverse strand, counting down.
TATATGTTTATCAACAATAAAACTATTATGTTCAATCTCATGGGGAGGATATGTATTCAACCACAATACTAAAGTGATTAAAAATGTTGTAATAGGAAATAATGAACAAAAATCAGAAATCTTTACTAGGGAGAAATCTAACTCAAAAACTCCAAGTTATAATTTTCCCTACCAATTTGATTGGTATTAATAGCTAACCTAGACCCGTTTGTTGGGATTGAACCCTATCAAAGGAACAGATAATTAAAGCCAAAACTGGTTCAGAGCAGTGGATCCAGAATAAGCAGATGTTGTGTATACAAGCCTCTCCCCTTGAAAGTGGTTTCAACATCTACTGACCTCCTATCTACTGATCGGTACAACTGCTGACCTACAACTGCTGATCAAGTCAAAGACTGTTGAAGACTAAAGCCCTGCTGTTCAATCTACTGCCTTGAGTCAAGCACTGTTGGGTTATATCAAGTACTGCTGGGTTCACATCAGTGGAAGGCTTCAGCAGTAGTTTAGTTTGTCTTTATGTAATGAATTGTAATAACAGTTGTGAGCATAGCAGTACTTGTATAGATCAGAGGTTAGAGTTTGTTAGGAGGTTAGTTGTTACTTTCATGGTGACGTCAGCAAAGATGCCATAGTGGTTTGTCTGTGCCTATAAATAGAACAGTACCATGTACTGTTCTATTAGCTCTTTACCATCTTTCTTCCTGTACGAACAAATCATTGTGAGCTCAGGCTGAGGGGGAGTTTTGTTACATACATGCAAATGTAATCGGTGTTTGGAATAAATTTAAGCATTCGGTTCATTGTTGAAAATGTGTGTTGAAAGCAATTCTCCTGTTTGATTGTGAAAAGTTTGTTTCCATTTATATTCCGCTGCATTTCTCATTCATTGTTCATCTTAATTCAAACGTTAAACACAATCAAAACTAAACTCAGATCCTAACAATTGGTATCAGAGCTCGGACAGTCAAATTTGATTTAACAATCATTTTGACATAAATAGTGCAGCTCACAATCGTTGATACTGATAGTTTGTTCGTTTTGTTGAAAAACAGTGTAAGGTTTAATCACCATCAAAGTTGATTAATCAGTGCCTGTAAAACAACCAGGATGACGTCACAATCACAAGATGATAAGAATAACATTGGCTCTCTTTTCAAACCACCCATGCTTAAACGTAATGAATACAACATCTGGGAGAGAAGGATGGGTCACATCCTTGCTCAACAGAATACTGGATGTTGGAGATCTGTTTTTTTTTTTTTGGACCACACGTTCCCATGGTGCCAAGTGCGGAGGATACAAAGAAGTTCGAACCTAAAAAACTTGAAAATTATACTGAAACTGATTTCCAAAAGTTCGAACTTGATGCCAAAGCATTTAGCATCATTGCATCTGCATTACCCAATGAAATATATGTTGGGCTGTTACATTGTAACAGTTTCAAAGAGCTATGGGATGCACTAAAGGAACAGTTTGGGGGAACGGAAGAAGTTATTGAAAATAATAGGGAAATTCTGAATCAGCTGTAACAACTCTCATCAAAAAGTATTATTTATTATTTGAATTTGACCAATAGGAAACCTTGATTGAGAAACCCAAGTGATTCTGCATAATCCCTAAAATTTTCAGAACAATTGGAATTAGAATCAGGGCCCCTAAAACTCAGGGGGGGGGGGGGTAAACCCTAATTGATAATTATCTTCGAAATACGCTGTCAAATTTGAGATACGTTCGAATAACAACTCACCAGGCCTATACCAGTGACTAACCTACCCTACCCTACTTTGACACGCCCCGCGACACGCGACAGGAACGGAGACACCCTCCGCGACACGCGGGGGAACCGATTTTCAAGTATAAATACAAGAGACTGGGACTTGACATTCTGTGTTAATTCGACGTAAAAACTCAAAACGTACGCTGAGTTATAGTATAATCACTACAAAACACACACACGATTCACGAAGTACTGCCGCAATTCAGGGTAATAACTCGATCGCTGATACGATTCAATGTCCGGTCGATTAAACTATCCAATGGATGTTTAAGTGCTGCCCACATTAGGGTTTATGCTTTGTCATTCGTTGTTAATTCAATGGATGTTTAAGTATTGCACTTTGTCACTCGTTGTGAGGGTTTTAATCTCGTGAGTTATCGTAAATGCTGTATTAAGTTACTAACCTAGTTTGTGTGCATTATTATTTAAACTAGGTTATCAAGGCTAATCAGTAGGCTAAGCTCTGTTCGAAATTAAATCTGCAATGTGAGTCATTCTCTTTTTATCAAATTTGTTTATAAAAGCATGTTTATTTTCAAAGTTATAATTACGGGGATTAAGTCTTTGTAATCACCAAGTTACAGCCGGTATGTGGGATTTTGTATACATTACTTGATAATCGTCACCATTGGGGCAGCCAATGGGGGATATGACCATAGTCACAGATCCGGTCGAGTGACAAATACCGTGGGTAGTTGGTTTGATATCAGGAACATTGTAATCGCTCTTAATACTGTAAATTATAACAAAAGAGTCGTTTTATTAAAAAGAATGATTCACTCAGTATTTCCCGCAGACAAAACCTTTTTCAAACATGTTTCAGGTGATCTGTTGTGATCCAGGAAAAGTGCCGTGAAGCACTACAAGCTTAAGGAAGTGGCTCAGTATAAAAAAATAAAGAAACATGTTTTGTAAAATAAAAGATTTCTTTGAGAAATCTCAAGATTGTAAATTACCAGGTTTTATTCCGAGTTGTGAAATAAAATAATCGGGAAATATTTCAGTTTTAAAAAGATCCTGAAGAAACTTCCGCTGTTAAATAAATACCACGGGATTTCTGTCTCGCGGCTCCTGAAACGGGTCAAACCGAGTCGGGGGCCGTGACAGAAAAAGGTGGTATCAGAGCCACTGATTTAAGCCTATTAAGTATTTAGAAAATACTTAAATTTTTTTTTTACTGATTGCCAATTATGTGATTATGTGTTTTATTAACTGATTATTTGTTAGTTACAGTATGGGTAAACAAAAGCTGTCAAACATCTATCTTAAACTAGATAGGTCATCCAACGAGAAGGGAAGTTCATCCCAAACAAAACCTTATGTAATTCCTGAAGAAGGAATATTTGTACGAAAGGCACACTATGAAAACCACTTTCTCCTAGTAAAAGAAGTCTGATTATTAGAAAAAGTAAAGAGAAAATAAAGAAAACCCGAGAAAAGAAAGTTAAACAGGAAACCCAGGAATTAACCAATAAAACACCTTGGGAGGACAAGCTAGTTGAGAAATGGGCGGATCTTTATATGCTAGCTACTGTAGCAGTTAATGCAAATCTTTAAATAATTTTTCCCAAGTATTAGCACCTTTATTATCTACAAGTCTAGAAACCTTATTCAGTAAATAAATAAAGTTACAATAAAACCAAGTGTGATTTAATTTTCAGTTATTTTGTCGTTACCCAGTCTTAAATAATATTTAAAAGTTTTCTATAAAATTTTGTTATAATTTTTAATTATGGGTATTTTGCTAAATAGCATGAACAACTTGTCTGACGCCCTTCAAAACCTAAATCTCTATCTAGTAAAAATAGAGGTTTCCCAAGATTTCAATAGGTATATACCAGACATAGAAGAACCTGTTGAATTCAATGCTTCACCACCTCCAGAGAAACCTAAACCCAAGAAGAGGAGGAGATTTGTGGGATGGAGACGTGTGCGTAGGAGGAAGCCTACAACCAGGAAAATTCCTAAAATAGAAAATCCTTTAGACAAAGGAAAAGGGGTTGAAGTCAGTGAAGGTTTTAGATCACTGGAAATAGAATTGGGAGAAGATTCTAGACCACCAGGAATGGAATATGGAGGAAGTTCTAGGCAAATCCAGAGGGAAGTCGGAGAAAGTTCTAGACAGGTGGAGGAGTTACCTTTTCAGGAGGAATTAGATTGGGCATTGGCAAGCTGTGATGTTATCAGGCCAATTAATAATAATCTGTACCCTACTATTGAAAATCAACTACCAATAAACTTAGAACCAGCAATTCCAGACCCTATAATCCATACTCAACCTATGGGGATAGACGAATGGTGGACAAATGATTGGCAGTTTCAAAACCTAATCAATAGTCCTTATTCCTTTCTTCCTTAGTTCGACCCAGAACCATTCCCAAATCCACCCATGAGTAACGAGAATTTAGCAGAACTTCGCCATTTTGGCGAAGAGTTAATGGATGCGGGAAATAGAATCCGGGAGATAGGGGGACAAATTTCCTGGAAGTATGATGAAAGGGAACTTCGTTTTTAAAAAAAACCCAAGTGACGAGAGATAGTGGAGTAGTGAAATTATGGTTGTGTACTAGTAAAAGTAATAATAAAACCAGTTTGTAAAATAATTACAAATAAAACTCGTAAGATATTTGTGTGTAGGGATGCATATTATAAAAGATATAAAATGAAATCGAGAAATCGATAGTTTTGACTATATGTGTATTGTGAAATTTGTTTGATTGTTTTGTGTATAATTGTTATTTATCAGATACTAATAAAATTATACATATTAATTATCAGATGGCAAACATTGGTAATGAACCAGTAAATGAGGTTAATCAGTCTGAACAACATCCAGGGGATCAAAATATGACTAGGCAAGATATCGAAAATATTGTTGCTCAAGGGATAGAAAATGCTATTCCAGCAATCGTTGCTGCTGTAAAGAATCCAATCGAACCACAACAAATCGTTCCTAGTAAACGTATTTCTGAAGATAACTTCAGTAATAGTATAAACGGAGGTGATAATCATGTTAATCATAATGAGGAACCACATCAAGCTCCATTTCCTAAGAAAATGAAAGCTGCAACGCCTGGTTGCACTTTCAAAGAATTCCTTGCTTGTAAACCCACTGAATTTGTAGGCAATGAAGGAGCAACTGCATCACTGCGTGGGTTAGAGAAAACCGAAGCAGTAATTGCAATAAGTAAACGTGCCAAAGATGATCAGGTCATGTATGCATCAAATCTTTTCAAAGAAGGAGCACTCGAATGGTGGAACACTGTGTTACAATCAAAAGGAAGAATAATAGCTTATGCCATGAATTGGGAAGAATTTAAGAGTCTTGTAGAAAGAAAATTATGTCCCGAGTATGAAAAGGAACAAATGACAAATAAGTTCTTAAATCATCGGATGATGGGTGTAGATTGTCGCGGTTATACTTCGACATTCTTTGAATATGCTAGAGTGGTACCAACACTGGCTTCGCCAGAACCGGTACTCATTTCTCGCTACATTTTGGGATTGATTAGTGAAATCCGCAATATCGTTAAAGCTGCAAGACCTCGCACTATTGACGATGCTGTGGAACTAGCTAACACCCTAACTGACGAACTGGTACGTACACAAGATGAAAACAAGAAGAAAGAATTGGCTCAGAAAATTACCCAAGGATTTCGTGCGGGTAATAGTAGTAATTTCAAGAGAAGAGGAACTGGGCAATTCTCAACTCCGTCATTCTGCAGGAAATGCAAGAAGAAACCTTATGGAAGATGCGATATAACCTGCAATTTTTGCAAAACTGTAGGACATCGTGAAGAAAACTGCAGAAAGAAAACAATAGTCTGCTATAACTGTGGAGGAAATGGACATTTCAAAACAGAATGTCCTAAATTGGGCAAACTAGCAGACAACAAAACCAAGGCAACCGACGGAACTATTAAGAAGAATGCCAGGGCATTTCAGCTGACCACTCAAGAAGCAGAACTCATCCCAGATGTGATAGCGGGTACGTTCTTAGTTCACAACGTATACGCAAAAGTATTATTTGACTCTGGTGCAAACCAAAGTTTTATAAATACTTCATTCTGTCAAGCTCTTAATTTACCTTTAACCAGTATTAGGCATATTTTTACAGTCGAAACGGCAGACGGAAATTCAGTTAAAATAGATAAAGTTTTGCAGGAAGGAAATATAGAACTTTTAGGGCATAAATTCTCCGCAAACCTATTGCCAATGAATTTAGCTGAATTTGATGTTGTATTAGGAATGGATTGGTTAGTAGCCAACCATGCTCGAATCCTTTGTGATCAGAATTCCATAGAAATTCAATCAACTACCGGAGAAGTAATTAGGATTACAGGAGATAAACCACGTAAGCCCATGAAGTTCATATCAGTAATGAAAGTTGCTAATTATGAACGAAAACAAGGAATAGTATATATGATTTCAGTAATCATTAATACTAAGGGTAAAGAACTTAAGGAAATTTCTGTAGTCTCAGAATATCCGGATGTATTTCCAGAAGAATTACCGGGATTACCCCCAGATAGGGAAGTAGAATTCAGGATTCATCTAATTCCAGGAACTACACCGATAGCTAAGGCACCTTATCGGTTAGCACCCACAGAAATGGTAGAACTGAAAAAGCAATTAGATGAATTACTAAGTAAAGGATTCATACAACCTAGTTCATCTCCTTAGGGAGCACCAGTGCTATTTGTTAAGAAAAAGGATGGTTCAATGAGAATGTGTATCGATTATAGAGAATTAAATAAGGTTACAATTAAGAATCGATACCCATTACCTAGGATTGATGATCTATTCGATCAACTTCAAGGAGCTAGATATTTTTCTAAGATAGATTTACGCTCCGGATATCATCAATTGAAGGTACAAGAAGAAGACATACCTAAAACTGCTTTCAGAACTAGGTATGGTCATTACGAGTTTACAGTCATGCCCTTTGGGTTAACGAATGCACCTGCTGCATTCATGGACATGATTAATAGGATCTGTAAACCATATTTGGATAAATTTGTAATTGTTTTTATAGACGATATACTTATTTATTCCAAAAGTCAGACAGAGCATTGTGAACACCTTCATGCACTCTTAACTTTGTTAAGAAAAGAAAAGCTTTATGCCAAATTCTCGAAGTGTGAATTTTGGTTAAAGGAAGTGCAATTCCTAGGACACATGGTGAATCACGAAGGTATTCACGTAGATCCTGCTAAGATAGAAGCAATTACCAATTGGAAGGTTCCACAAACAGCAATGGAAATTAGAAGTTTTATAGGTTTAGCTGGGTACTATAGACGGTTTATTAAGGATTTTTCCAAGATAGCTGTTCCATTAACTAAGCTAACCTGTAAAACCGTTAAGTTTGAATGGGGATCTAAACAAGAAGAAGCATTTAGGATTTTGAAACAGAAATTAACAAATGCTCCAATCTTAGCCTTACCAGATGGAACTGAAGATTTTGAAGTATATTGTGATGCTTCAAAACTAGGATTGGGATGCGTGCTTATGCATCGTAAGAAGGTAATTGTGTATGCATCAAGACAATTGAAAAAGCACGAGGAGAACTATACAACTCATGATTTAGAATTAGGAGCCATAATTTTTGCCCTTAAAATTTGGAGACATTATCTGTACGGAAGTAAATTTACTGTCTATACGGATCATAAGAGTTTAAGATATATATTTGGGCAAAAAGAATTAAACATGAGACAAAGGAGATGGATGGAAATCCTAAGTGATTACGACTGTGATATTCAATATCACGAAGGAAAGGCAAATGTAGTTGCAGATGCCTTAAGTCGTAAGTATTATGAGAAACAACGACGGGTTCGTGCTCTCAGATTAAATCTACAAATAGATTTAATGGAACAATTGAAGAATGTTCAAGCTACAGCAATCAAGGATGATGCTGAAGGAATGAAAGGACGAATAAAGGAATTAGAACAAGGAGCAGATGGAATTTGGAGATTCCACAAAAGTAGAATTTGGGTACCTAATCAGGGAGACTTAAGACTTAAGATTTTAGAAGAAGCCCATAAATCTAGATATACTATGCACCCAGGAAACAATAAGATGTATCAAGATTTAAGAAAGAACTTCTGGTGGATAGGAATGAAAAAGGATATAGCACGATATATTTCTAAATGTCTTACTTGCTCACAAGTTAAGGCCGAACACCAGAAACCTTCAGGTCTACTACAACAATTAGAAATGCCTGTATGGAAATGGGAACTCATAACAATGGATTTTGTTACTAAGTTGCCCAAAACCAGAAAAGGTAATGATGCGATTTGGGTAATTGTGGATCGATTAACCAAATCAGCTCACTTTCTGCCAATGAAAGAAACCTTTAGCATGGAAAGATTGGCAAAATTGTATGTAGATGAAGTTGTATCCTTACATGGAGTTCCACTCTCCATTGTTTCGGATAGGGATAGTCATTTTACTTCTCATTTCTGGAAAAGCTTCCAGCAAGCTATGGGAACTAGACTAAATCTGAGTACTGCATATCATCCACAAACAGACGGACAAAGTGAAAGGATGATCCAAACTCTAGAAGACATGCTCAGAGCATGTGTAATAGATTTTGGTGGAAATTGGGACGATCACTTACCATTAATTGAATTCTCCTATAACAATAGTTATCATTCAAGTATTGAAACTGCCCCATTTGAAGCACTGTGCGGAAGAAAGTGCAGAACTCCAGTTTGTTGGGCAGAAATAGGAGAAGGTCAATTGTCAGGTCCTGAAATAGTGCAAGAAACGACTGATAAGATTACTCAAATCAAGGAAAGACTGAAGATGGCTCGCGATCGTCAGAAGAGTTATGCAGATAATCGGCTCAAGCCACTTGAATTCCAAGTGGGAGACAAAGTACTATTAAAAGTTTCTCCTTGGAAAGGAGTAGTTAGATTCGGAAAGAAAGGAAAGCTAAGTCCAAGGTACGTAGGACCATTTTCAGTGATCCAACGTATAGGACCAGTTGCTTATCGCTTACAACTACCAGAAGAATTAGCTGGAGTACATGATGTATTTCATGTATCCAATCTTAAGAAATGCTTATCAGACGAATCACTAGTAGTACCTCTTCGAGATATAGAGGTAAATGAAAAGCTGAAATTTATTGAGAAACCTCTCCAAATTGAGGATCGAAAGATCAAGTTTCTCAAACACAAACGACTAGTTTTAGTCAAAGTCAGATGGGATTCAAAGAGAGGAACTGAATACACTTGGGAGCTGGAATCGGAAATGAAGCGAAAGTATCCTCATTTATTCCAGTAAATCTCGAGGACGAGATTTTTATTAAGGTGGGGAGAATGTAACAACTCTCATCAAAAAGTATTATTTATTATTTGAATTTGACCAATAGGAAACCTTAATTGAGAAACCCAAGTGATTCTGCATAATCCCTAAAATTTTCAGAATAATTGGAATTAGAATCAGGGCCCCTAAAACTCAGGGGGGGTAAACCCTAATTGATAATTATCTTCGAAATACGCTGTCAAATTTGAGATACGTTCGAATAACAACTCACCAGGCCTATACCAGTGACTAACCTACCCTACCCTACTTTGACACGCCCCGCGACACGCGACAGGAACGGAGACACCCTCCGCGACACGCGGGGGAACCGATTTTCAAGTATAAATACAAGAGTCTGGGACTTGACATTCTGTGTTAATTCGACGTAAAAACTCAAAACGTACGCTGAGTTATAGTATAATCACTACAAAACACACACACGATTCACGAAGTGCTGCCGTAATTCAGGGTAATACCTCGATCGCTGATACGATTCAATGTCCGATCGATTAAACTATCCAATGGATGTTTAAGTGCTGCCCACATTAGGGTTTATGCTTTGTCATTCGTTGTTAATTCAATGGATGTTTAAGTATCGCACTTTGTCATTCGTTGTGAGGGTTTTAATCTCGTGAGTTATCGTAAATGCTGTATTAAGTTACTAACCTAGTTTGTGTGCATTATTATTTAAACTAGGTTATCAAGGCTAATCAGTAGGCTAAGCTCTGTTCGAAATTAAATCTGCAATGTGAGTCATTCTCTTTTTATCAAATTTGTTTATAAAAGCATGTTTATTTTCAAAGTTATAATTACGGGGATTAAGTCTTTGTAATCACCAAGTTACAACCGGTATGTGGGGTTTTGTATACATTACTTGATAATCGTCACCATTGGGGCAGCCAATGGGGGATATGACCATAGTCACAGATCCGGTCGAGTGACAAATACCGTGGGTAGTTGGTTTGATATCAGGAACATTGTAATCGCTCTTAATACTGTAAATTATAACAAAAGAGTCGTTTTATTAAAAAGAATGATTCACTCAGTATTTCCCGCAGACAAAACCTTTTTCAAACATGTTTCAGGTGATCTGTTGTGATCCAGGAAAAGTGCCGTGAAGCACTACAAGCTTAAGGAAGTGGCTCAGTATAAAAAAATAAAGAAACATGTTTTGTAAAATAAAATATTTCTTTGTGAAATCTCAAGATTGTAAATTACCAGGTTTTATTCCGAGTTGTGAAATAAAATAATCGGGAAATATTTCAGTTTTAAAAAGATCCTGAAGAAACTTCCGCTGTTAAATAAATACCACGGGATTTCTGTCTCGCGGCTCCTGAAACGGGTCAAACCGAGTCGGGGGCCGTGACAGAAAAAGGTGGTATCAGAGCCACTGATTTAAGCCTATTAAGTATTTAGAAAATACTTAAATTTTTTTTTACTGATTGCCAATTATGTGATTATGTGTTTTATTAACTGATTATTTGTTAGTTACAGTATGGGTAAACAAAAGCTGTCAAACATCTATCTTAAACTAGATAGGTCATCCAACGAGAAGGGAAGTTCATCCCAAACAAAACCTTATGTAATTCCTGAAGAAGGAATATTTGTACGAAAGGCACACTATGAAAACCACTTTCTCCTAGTAAAAGAAGTCTGATTATTAGAAAAAGTAAAGAGAAAATAAAGAAAACCCGAGAAAAGAAAGTTAAACAGGAAACCCAGGAATTAACCAATAAAACACCTTGGGAGGACAAGCTAGATGAGAAATGGGCGGATCTTTATATGCTAGCTACTGTAGCAGTTAATGCAAATCTTTAAATAATTTTTCCCAAGTATTAGCACCTTTATTATCTACAAGTCTAGAAACCTTATTCAGTAAATAAATAAAGTTACAATAAAACCAAGTGTGATTTAATTTTCAGTTATTTTGTCGTTACCCAGTCTTAAATAATATTTAAAAGTTTTCTATAAAATTTTGTTATAATTTTTAATTATGGGTATTTTGCTAAATAGCATGAACAACTTGTCTGACGCCCTTCAAAACCTAAATCTCTATCTAGTAAAAATAGAGGTTTCCCAAGATTTCAATAGGTATATACCAGACATAGAAGAACCTGTTGAATTCAATGCTTCACCACCTCCAGAGAAACCTAAACCCAAGAAGAGGAGGAGATTTGTGGGATGGAGACGTGTGCGTAGGAGGAAGCCTACAACCAGGAAAATTCCTAAAATAGAAAATCCTTTAGACAAAGGAAAAGGGGTTGAAGTCAGTGAAGGTTTTAGATCACTGGAAATAGAATTGGGAGAAGATTCTAGACCACCAGGAATGGAATATGGAGGAAGTTCTAGGCAAATCCAGAGGGAAGTCGGAGAAAGTTCTAGACAGGTGGAGGAGTTACCTTTTCAGGAGGAATTAGATTGGGCATTGGCAAGCTGTGATGTTATCAGGCCAATTAATAATAATCTGTACCCTACTATTGAAAATCAACTACCAATAAACTTAGAACCAGCAATTCCAGACCCTATAATCCATACTCAACCTATGGGGATAGACGAATGGTGGACAAATGATTGGCAGTTTCAAAACCTAATCAATAGTCCTTATTCCTTTCTTCCTTAGTTCGACCCAGAACCATTCCCAAATCCACCCATGAGTAACGAGAATTTAGCAGAACTTCGCCATTTTGGCGAAGAGTTAATGGATGCGGGAAATAGAATCCGGGAGATAGGGGGACAAATTGCCTGGAAGTATGATGAAAGGGAACTTCGTTTTTAAAAAAAACCCAAGTGACGAGAGATAGTGGAGTAGTGAAATTATGGTTGTGTACTAGTAAAAGTAATAATAAAACCAGTTTGTAAAATAATTACAAATAAAACTCGTAAGATATTTGTGTGTAGGGATGCATATTATAAAAGATATAAAATGAAATCGAGAAATCGATAGTTTTGACTATATGTGTATTGTGAAATTTGTTTGATTGTTTTGTGTATAATTGTTATTTATCAGATACTAATAAAATTATACATATTAATTATCAGATGGCAAACATTGGTAATGAACCAGTAAATGAGGTTAATCAGTCTGAACAACATCCAGGGGATCAAAATATGACTAGGCAAGATATCGAAAATATTGTTGCTCAAGGGATAGAAAATGCTATTCCAGCAATCGTTGCTGCTGTAAAGAATCCAATCGAACCACAACAAATCGTTCCTAGTAAACGTATTTCTGAAGATAACTTCAGTAATAGTATAAACGGAGGTGATAATCATGTTAATCATAATGAGGAACCACATCAAGCTCCATTTCCTAAGAAAATGAAAGCTGCAACGCCTGGTTGCACTTTCAAAGAATTCCTTGCTTGTAAACCCACTGAATTTGTAGGCAATGAAGGAGCAACTGCATCACTGCGTGGGTTAGAGAAAACCGAAGCAGTAATTGCAATAAGTAAACGTGCCAAAGATGATCAGGTCATGTATGCATCAAATCTTTTCAAAGAAGGAGCACTCGAATGGTGGAACACTGTGTTACAATCAAAAGGAAGAATAATAGCTTATGCCATGAATTGGGAAGAATTTAAGAGTCTTGTAGAAAGAAAATTCTGTCCCGAGTATGAAAAGGAACAAATGACAAATAAGTTCTTAAATCATCGGATGATGGGTGTAGATTGTCGCGGTTATACTTCGACATTCTTTGAATATGCTAGAGTGGTACCAACACTGGCTTCGCCAGAACCGGTACTCATTTCTCGCTACATTTTGGGATTGATTAGTGAAATCCGCAATATCGTTAAAGCTGCAAGACCTCGCACTATTGACGATGCTGTGGAACTAGCTAACACCCTAACTGACGAACTGGTACGTACACAAGATGAAAACAAGAAGAAAGAATTGGCTCAGAAAATTACCCAAGGATTTCGTGCGGGTAATAGTAGTAATTTCAAGAGAAGAGGAACTGGGCAATTCTCAACTCCGTCATTCTGCAGGAAATGCAAGAAGAAACCTTATGGAAGATGCGATATAACCTGCAATTTTTGCAAAACTGTAGGACATCGTGAAGAAAACTGCAGAAAGAAAACAATAGTCTGCTATAACTGTGGAGGAAATGGACATTTCAAAACAGAATGTCCTAAATTGGGCAAACTAGCAGACAACAAAACCAAGGCAACCGACGGAACTATTAAGAAGAATGCCAGGGCATTTCAGCTGACCACTCAAGAAGCAGAACTCATCCCAGATGTGATAGCGGGTACGTTCTTAGTTCACAACGTATACGCAAAAGTATTATTTGACTCTGGTGCAAACCAAAGTTTTATAAATACTTCATTCTGTCAAGCTCTTAATTTACCTTTAACCAGTATTAGGCATATTTTTACAGTCGAAACGGCAGACGGAAATTCAGTTAAAATAGATAAAGTTTTGCAGGAAGGAAATATAGAACTTTTAGGGCATAAATTCTCCGCAAACCTATTGCCAATGAATTTAGCTGAATTTGATGTTGTATTAGGAATGGATTGGTTAGTAGCCAACCATGCTCGAATCCTTTGTGATCAGAATTCCATAGAAATTCAATCAACTACCGGAGAAGTAATTAGGATTACAGGAGATAAACCACGTAAGCCCATGAAGTTCATATCAGTAATGAAAGTTGCTAATTATGAACGAAAACAAGGAATAGTATATATGATTTCAGTAATCATTAATACTAAGGGTAAAGAACTTAAGGAAATTTCTGTAGTCTCAGAATATCCGGATGTATTTCCAGAAGAATTACCGGGATTACCCCCAGATAGGGAAGTAGAATTCAGGATTCATCTAATTCCAGGAACTACACCGATAGCTAAGGCACCTTATCGGTTAGCACCCACAGAAATGGTAGAACTGAAAAAGCAATTAGATGAATTACTAAGTAAAGGATTCATACAACCTAGTTCATCTCCTTAGGGAGCACCAGTGCTATTTGTTAAGAAAAAGGATGGTTCAATGAGAATGTGTATCGATTATAGAGAATTAAATAAGGTTACAATTAAGAATCGATACCCATTACCTAGGATTGATGATCTATTCGATCAACTTCAAGGAGCTAGATATTTTTCTAAGATAGATTTACGCTCCGGATATCATCAATTGAAGGTACAAGAAGAAGACATACCTAAAACTGCTTTCAGAACTAGGTATGGTCATTACGAGTTTACAGTCATGCCCTTTGGGTTAACGAATGCACCTGCTGCATTCATGGACATGATTAATAGGATCTGTAAACCATATTTGGATAAATTTGTAATTGTTTTTATAGACGATATACTTATTTATTCCAAAAGTCAGACAGAGCATTGTGAACACCTTCATGCACTCTTAACTTTGTTAAGAAAAGAAAAGCTTTATGCCAAATTCTCGAAGTGTGAATTTTGGTTAAAGGAAGTGCAATTCCTAGGACACATGGTGAATCACGAAGGTATTCACGTAGATCCTGCTAAGATAGAAGCAATTACCAATTGGAAGGTTCCACAAACAGCAATGGAAATTAGAAGTTTTATAGGTTTAGCTGGGTACTATAGACGGTTTATTAAGGATTTTTCCAAGATAGCTGTTCCATTAACTAAGCTAACCTGTAAAACCGTTAAGTTTGAATGGGGATCTAAACAAGAAGAAACCTTTAGGATTTTGAAACAGAAATTAACAAATGCTCCAATCTTAGCCTTACCAGATGGAACTGAAGATTTTGAAGTATATTGTGATGCTTCAAAACTAGGATTGGGATGCGTGCTTATGCATCGTAAGAAGGTAATTGTGTATGCATCAAGACAATTGAAAAGGCACGAGGAGAACTATACAACTCATGATTTAGAATTAGGAGCCATAATTTTTGCCCTTAAAATTTGGAGACATTATCTGTACGGAAGTAAATTTACTGTCTATACGGATCATAAGAGTTTAAGATATATATTTGGGCAAAAAGAATTAAACATGAGACAAAGGAGATGGATGGAAATCCTAAGTGATTACGACTGTGATATTCAATATCACGAAGGAAAGGCAAATGTAGTTGTAGATGCCTTAAGTCGTAAGTATTATGAGAAACAACGACGGGTTCGTGCTCTCAGATTAAATCTACAAATAGATTTAATGGAACAATTGAAGAATGTTCAAGCTACAGCAATCAAGGATGATGCTGAAGGAATGAAAGGACGAATAAAGGAATTAGAACAAGGAGCAGATGGAATTTGGAGATTCCACAAAAGTAGAATTTGGGTACCTAATCAGGGAGACTTAAGACTTAAGATTTTAGAAGAAGCCCATAAATCTAGATATACTATGCACCCAGGAAACAATAAGATGTATCAAGATTTAAGAAAGAACTTCTGGTGGATAGGAATGAAAAAGGATATAGCACGATATATTTCTAAATGTCTTACTTGCTCACAAGTTAAGGCCGAACACCAGAAACCTTCAGGTCTACTACAACAATTAGAAATGCCTGTATGGAAATGGGAACTCATAACAATGGATTTTGTTACTAAGTTGCCCAAAACCAGAAAAGGTAATGATGCGATTTGGGTAATTGTGGATCGATTAACCAAATCAGCTCACTTTCTGCCAATGAAAGAAACCTTTAGCATGGAAAGATTGGCAAAATTGTATGTAGATGAAGTTGTATCCTTACATGGAGTTCCACTCTCCATTGTTTCGGATAGGGATAGTCATTTTACTTCTCATTTCTGGAAAAGCTTCCAGCAAGCTATGGGAACTAGACTAAATCTGAGTACTGCATATCATCCACAAACAGACGGACAAAGTGAAAGGATGATCCAAACTCTAGAAGACATGCTCAGAGCATGTGTAATAGATTTTGGTGGAAATTGGGACGATCACTTACCATTAATTGAATTCTCCTATAACAATAGTTATCATTCAAGTATTGAAACTGCCCCATTTGAAGCACTGTGCGGAAGAAAGTGCAGAACTCCAGTTTGTTGGGCAGAAATAGGAGAAGGTCAATTGTCAGGTCCTGAAATAGTGCAAGAAACGACTGATAAGATTACTCAAATCAAGGAAAGACTGAAGATGGCTCGCGATCGTCAGAAGAGTTATGCAGATAATCGGCTCAAGCCACTTGAATTCCAAGTGGGAGACAAAGTACTATTAAAAGTTTCTCCTTGGAAAGGAGTAGTTAGATTCGGAAAGAAAGGAAAGCTAAGTCCAAGGTACGTAGGACCATTTTCAGTGATCCAACGTATAGGACCAGTTGCTTATCGCTTACAACTACCAGAAGAATTAGCTGGAGTACATGATGTATTTCATGTATCCAATCTTAAGAAATGCTTATCAGACGAATCACTAGTAGTACCTCTTCGAGATATAGAGGTAAATGAAAAGCTGAAATTTATTGAGAAACCTCTCCAAATTGAGGATCGAAAGATCAAGTTTCTCAAACACAAACGACTAGTTTTAGTCAAAGTCAGATGGGATTCAAAGAGAGGAACTGAATACACTTGGGAGCTGGAATCGGAAATGAAGCGAAAGTATCCTCATTTATTCCAGTAAATCTCGAGGACGAGATTTTTATTAAGGTGGGGAGAATGTAACAACTCTCATCAAAAAGTATTATTTATTATTTGAATTTGACCAATAGGAAACCTTAATTGAGAAACCCAAGTGATTCTGCATAATCCCTAAAATTTTCAGAATAATTGGAATTAGAATCAGGGCCCCTAAAACTCAGGGGGGGTAAACCCTAATTGATAATTATCTTCGAAATACGCTGTCAAATTTGAGATACGTTCGAATAACAACTCACCAGGCCTATACCAGTGACTAACCTACCCTACCCTACTTTGACACGCCCCGCGACACGCGACAGGAACGGAGACACCCTCCGCGACACGCGGGGGAACCGATTTTCAAGTATAAATACAAGAGTCTGGGACTTGACATTCTGTGTTAATTCGACGTAAAAACTCAAAACGTACGCTGAGTTATAGTATAATCACTACAAAACACACACACGATTCACGAAGTGCTGCCGTAATTCAGGGTAATACCTCGATCGCTGATACGATTCAATGTCCGATCGATTAAACTATCCAATGGATGTTTAAGTGCTGCCCACATTAGGGTTTATGCTTTGTCATTCGTTGTTAATTCAATGGATGTTTAAGTATCGCACTTTGTCATTCGTTGTGAGGGTTTTAATCTCGTGAGTTATCGTAAATGCTGTATTAAGTTACTAACCTAGTTTGTGTGCATTATTATTTAAACTAGGTTATCAAGGCTAATCAGTAGGCTAAGCTCTGTTCGAAATTAAATCTGCAATGTGAGTCATTCTCTTTTTATCAAATTTGTTTATAAAAGCATGTTTATTTTCAAAGTTATAATTACGGGGATTAAGTCTTTGTAATCACCAAGTTACAACCGGTATGTGGGGTTTTGTATACATTACTTGATAATCGTCACCATTGGGGCAGCCAATGGGGGATATGACCATAGTCACAGATCCGGTCGAGTGACAAATACCGTGGGTAGTTGGTTTGATATCAGGAACATTGTAATCGCTCTTAATACTGTAAATTATAACAAAAGAGTCGTTTTATTAAAAAGAATGATTCACTCAGTATTTCCCGCTGACAAAACCTTTTTCAAACATGTTTCAGGTGATCTGTTGTGATCCAGGAAAAGTGCCGTGAAGCACTACAAGCTTAAGGAAGTGGCTCAGTATAAAAAAATAAAGAAACATGTTTTGTAAAATAAAAGATTTCTTTGTGAAATCTCAAGATTGTAAATTACCAGGTTTTATTCCGAGTTGTGAAATAAAATAATCGGGAAATATTTCAGTTTTAAAAAGATCCTGAAGAAACTTCCGATGTTAAATAAATACCACGGGATTTCTGTCTCGCGGCTCCTGAAACGGGTCAAACCGAGTCGGGGGCCGTGACAGAAAAAGGTGGTATCAGAGCCACTGATTTAAGCCTATTAAGTATTTAGAAAATACTTAAATTTTTTTTTTACTGATTGCCAATTATGTGATTATGTGTTTTATTAACTGATTATTTGTTAGTTACAGTATGGGTAAACAAAAGCTGTCAAACATCTATCTTAAACTAGATAGGTCATCCAACGAGAAGGGAAGTTCATCCCAAACAAAACCTTATGTAATTCCTGAAGAAGGAATATTTGTACGAAAGGCACACTATGAAAACCACTTTCTCCTAGTAAAAGAAGTCTGATTATTAGAAAAAGTAAAGAGAAAATAAAGAAAACCCGAGAAAAGAAAGTTAAACAGGAAACCCAGGAATTAACCAATAAAACACCTTGGGAGGACAAGCTAGATGAGAAATGGGCGGATCTTTATATGCTAGCTACTGTAGCAGTTAATGCAAATCTTTAAATAATTTTTCCCAAGTATTAGCACCTTTATTATCTACAAGTCTAGAAACCTTATTCAGTAAATAAATAAAGTTACAATAAAACCAAGTGTGATTTAATTTTCAGTTATTTTGTCGTTACCCAGTCTTAAATAATATTTAAAAGTTTTCTATAAAATTTTGTTATAATTTTTAATTATGGGTATTTTGCTAAATAGCATGAACAACTTGTCTGACGCCCTTCAAAACCTAAATCTCTATCTAGTAAAAATAGAGGTTTCCCAAGATTTCAATAGGTATATACCAGACATAGAAGAACCTGTTGAATTCAATGCTTCACCACCTCCAGAGAAACCTAAACCCAAGAAGAGGAGGAGATTTGTGGGATGGAGACGTGTGCGTAGGAGGAAGCCTACAACCAGGAAAATTCCTAAAATAGAAAATCCTTTAGACAAAGGAAAAGGGGTTGAAGTCAGTGAAGGTTTTAGATCACTGGAAATAGAATTGGGAGAAGATTCTAGACCACCAGGAATGGAATATGGAGGAAGTTCTAGGCAAATCCAGAGGGAAGTCGGAGAAAGTTCTAGACAGGTGGAGGAGTTACCTTTTCAGGAGGAATTAGATTGGGCATTGGCAAGCTGTGATGTTATCAGGCCAATTAATAATAATCTGTACCCTACTATTGAAAATCAACTACCAATAAACTTAGAACCAGCAATTCCAGACCCTATAATCCATACTCAACCTATGGGGATAGACGAATGGTGGACAAATGATTGGCAGTTTCAAAACCTAATCAATAGTCCTTATTCCTTTCTTCCTTAGTTCGACCCAGAACCATTCCCAAATCCACCCATGAGTAACGAGAATTTAGCAGAACTTCGCCATTTTGGCGAAGAGTTAATGGATGCGGGAAATAGAATCCGGGAGATAGGGGGACAAATTGCCTGGAAGTATGATGAAAGGGAACTTCGTTTTTAAAAAAAACCCAAGTGACGAGAGATAGTGGAGTAGTGAAATTATGGTTGTGTACTAGTAAAAGTAATAATAAAACCAGTTTGTAAAATAATTACAAATAAAACTCGTAAGATATTTGTGTGTAGGGATGCATATTATAAAAGATATAAAATGAAATCGAGAAATCGATAGTTTTGACTATATGTGTATTGTGAAATTTGTTTGATTGTTTTGTGTATAATTGTTATTTATCAGATACTAATAAAATTATACATATTAATTATCAGATGGCAAACATTGGTAATGAACCAGTAAATGAGGTTAATCAGTCTGAACAACATCCAGGGGATCAAAATATGACTAGGCAAGATATCGAAAATATTGTTGCTCAAGGGATAGAAAATGCTATTCCAGCAATCGTTGCTGCTGTAAAGAATCCAATCGAACCACAACAAATCGTTCCTAGTAAACGTATTTCTGAAGATAACTTCAGTAATAGTATAAACGGAGGTGATAATCATGTTAATCATAATGAGGAACCACATCAAGCTCCATTTCCTAAGAAAATGAAAGCTGCAACGCCTGGTTGCACTTTCAAAGAATTCCTTGCTTGTAAACCCACTGAATTTGTAGGCAATGAAGGAGCAACTGCATCACTGCGTGGGTTAGAGAAAACCGAAGCAGTAATTGCAATAAGTAAACGTGCCAAAGATGATCAGGTCATGTATGCATCAAATCTTTTCAAAGAAGGAGCACTCGAATGGTGGAACACTGTGTTACAATCAAAAGGAAGAATAATAGCTTATGCCATGAATTGGGAAGAATTTAAGAGTCTTGTAGAAAGAAAATTCTGTCCCGAGTATGAAAAGGAACAAATGACAAATAAGTTCTTAAATCATCGGATGATGGGTGTAGATTGTCGCGGTTATACTTCGACATTCTTTGAATATGCTAGAGTGGTACCAACACTGGCTTCGCCAGAACCGGTACTCATTTCTCGCTACATTTTGGGATTGATTAGTGAAATCCGCAATATCGTTAAAGCTGCAAGACCTCGCACTATTGACGATGCTGTGGAACTAGCTAACACCCTAACTGACGAACTGGTACGTACACAAGATGAAAACAAGAAGAAAGAATTGGCTCAGAAAATTACCCAAGGATTTCGTGCGGGTAATAGTAGTAATTTCAAGAGAAGAGGAACTGGGCAATTCTCAACTCCGTCATTCTGCAGGAAATGCAAGAAGAAACCTTATGGAAGATGCGATATAACCTGCAATTTTTGCAAAACTGTAGGACATCGTGAAGAAAACTGCAGAAAGAAAACAATAGTCTGCTATAACTGTGGAGGAAATGGACATTTCAAAACAGAATGTCCTAAATTGGGCAAACTAGCAGACAACAAAACCAAGGCAACCGACGGAACTATTAAGAAGAATGCCAGGGCATTTCAGCTGACCACTCAAGAAGCAGAACTCATCCCAGATGTGATAGCGGGTACGTTCTTAGTTCACAACGTATACGCAAAAGTATTATTTGACTCTGGTGCAAACCAAAGTTTTATAAATACTTCATTCTGTCAAGCTCTTAATTTACCTTTAACCAGTATTAGGCATATTTTTACAGTCGAAACGGCAGACGGAAATTCAGTTAAAATAGATAAAGTTTTGCAGGAAGGAAATATAGAACTTTTAGGGCATAAATTCTCCGCAAACCTATTGCCAATGAATTTAGCTGAATTTGATGTTGTATTAGGAATGGATTGGTTAGTAGCCAACCATGCTCGAATCCTTTGTGATCAGAATTCCATAGAAATTCAATCAACTACCGGAGAAGTAATTAGGATTACAGGAGATAAACCACGTAAGCCCATGAAGTTCATATCAGTAATGAAAGTTGCTAATTATGAACGAAAACAAGGAATAGTATATATGATTTCAGTAATCATTAATACTAAGGGTAAAGAACTTAAGGAAATTTCTGTAGTCTCAGAATATCCGGATGTATTTCCAGAAGAATTACCGGGATTACCCCCAGATAGGGAAGTAGAATTCAGGATTCATCTAATTCCAGGAACTACACCGATAGCTAAGGCACCTTATCGGTTAGCACCCACAGAAATGGTAGAACTGAAAAAGCAATTAGATGAATTACTAAGTAAAGGATTCATACAACCTAGTTCATCTCCTTAGGGAGCACCAGTGCTATTTGTTAAGAAAAAGGATGGTTCAATGAGAATGTGTATCGATTATAGAGAATTAAATAAGGTTACAATTAAGAATCGATACCCATTACCTAGGATTGATGATCTATTCGATCAACTTCAAGGAGCTAGATATTTTTCTAAGATAGATTTACGCTCCGGATATCATCAATTGAAGGTACAAGAAGAAGACATACCTAAAACTGCTTTCAGAACTAGGTATGGTCATTACGAGTTTACAGTCATGCCCTTTGGGTTAACGAATGCACCTGCTGCATTCATGGACATGATTAATAGGATCTGTAAACCATATTTGGATAAATTTGTAATTGTTTTTATAGACGATATACTTATTTATTCCAAAAGTCAGACAGAGCATTGTGAACACCTTCATGCACTCTTAACTTTGTTAAGAAAAGAAAAGCTTTATGCCAAATTCTCGAAGTGTGAATTTTGGTTAAAGGAAGTGCAATTCCTAGGACACATGGTGAATCACGAAGGTATTCACGTAGATCCTGCTAAGATAGAAGCAATTACCAATTGGAAGGTTCCACAAACAGCAATGGAAATTAGAAGTTTTATAGGTTTAGCTGGGTACTATAGACGGTTTATTAAGGATTTTTCCAAGATAGCTGTTCCATTAACTAAGCTAACCTGTAAAACCGTTAAGTTTGAATGGGGATCTAAACAAGAAGAAGCCTTTAGGATTTTGAAACAGAAATTAACAAATGCTCCAATCTTAGCCTTACCAGATGGAACTGAAGATTTTGAAGTATATTGTGATGCTTCAAAACTAGGATTGGGATGCGTGCTTATGCATCGTAAGAAGGTAATTGTGTATGCATCAAGACAATTGAAAAAGCACGAGGAGAACTATACAACTCATGATTTAGAATTAGGAGCCATAATTTTTGCCCTTAAAATTTGGAGACATTATCTGTACGGAAGTAAATTTACTGTCTATACGGATCATAAGAGTTTAAGATATATATTTGGGCAAAAAGAATTAAACATGAGACAAAGGAGATGGATGGAAATCCTAAGTGATTACGACTGTGATATTCAATATCACGAAGGAAAGGCAAATGTAGTTGCAGATGCCTTAAGTCGTAAGTATTATGAGAAACAACGACGGGTTCGTGCTCTCAGATTAAATCTACAAATAGATTTAATGGAACAATTGAAGAATGTTCAAGCTACAGCAATCAAGGATGATGCTGAAGGAATGAAAGGACGAATAAAGGAATTAGAACAAGGAGCAGATGGAATTTGGAGATTCCACAAAAGTAGAATTTGGGTACCTAATCAGGGAGACTTAAGACTTAAGATTTTAGAAGAAGCCCATAAATCTAGATATACTATGCACCCAGGAAACAATAAGATGTATCAAGATTTAAGAAAGAACTTCTGGTGGATAGGAATGAAAAAGGATATAGCACGATATATTTCTAAATGTCTTACTTGCTCACAAGTTAAGGCCGAACACCAGAAACCTTCAGGTCTACTACAACAATTAGAAATGCCTGTATGGAAATGGGAACTCATAACAATGGATTTTGTTACTAAGTTGCCCAAAACCAGAAAAGGTAATGATGCGATTTGGGTAATTGTGGATCGATTAACCAAATCAGCTCACTTTCTGCCAATGAAAGAAACCTTTAGCATGGAAAGATTGGCAAAATTGTATGTAGATGAAGTTGTATCCTTACATGGAGTTCCACTCTCCATTGTTTCGGATAGGGATAGTCATTTTACTTCTCATTTCTGGAAAAGCTTCCAGCAAGCTATGGGAACTAGACTAAATCTGAGTACTGCATATCATCCACAAACAGACGGACAAAGTGAAAGGATGATCCAAACTCTAGAAGACATGCTCAGAGCATGTGTAATAGATTTTGGTGGAAATTGGGACGATCACTTACCATTAATTGAATTCTCCTATAACAATAGTTATCATTCAAGTATTGAAACTGCCCCATTTGAAGCACTGTGCGGAAGAAAGTGCAGAACTCCAGTTTGTTGGGCAGAAATAGGAGAAGGTCAATTGTCAGGTCCTGAAATAGTGCAAGAAACGACTGATAAGATTACTCAAATCAAGGAAAGACTGAAGATGGCTCGCGATCGTCAGAAGAGTTATGCAGATAATCGGCTCAAGCCACTTGAATTCCAAGTGGGAGACAAAGTACTATTAAAAGTTTCTCCTTGGAAAGGAGTAGTTAGATTCGGAAAGAAAGGAAAGCTAAGTCCAAGGTACGTAGGACCATTTTCAGTGATCCAACGTATAGGACCAGTTGCTTATCGCTTACAACTACCAGAAGAATTAGCTGGAGTACATGATGTATTTCATGTATCCAATCTTAAGAAATGCTTATCAGACGAATCACTAGTAGTACCTCTTCGAGATATAGAAGTAAATGAAAAGCTGAAATTTATTGAGAAACCTCTCCAAATTGAGGATCGAAAGATCAAGTTTCTCAAACACAAACGACTAGTTTTAGTCAAAGTCAGATGGGATTCAAAGAGAGGAACTGAATACACTTGGGAGCTGGAATCGGAAATGAAGCGAAAGTATCCTCATTTATTCCAGTAAATCTCGAGGACGAGATTTTTATTAAGGTGGGGAGAATGTAACAACTCTCATCAAAAAGTATTATTTATTATTTGAATTTGACCAATAGGAAACCTTAATTGAGAAACCCAAGTGATTCTGCATAATCCCTAAAATTTTCAGAATAATTGGAATTAGAATCAGGGCCCCTAAAACTCAGGGGGGGTAAACCCTAATTGATAATTATCTTTGAAATACGCTGTCAAATTTGAGATACGTTCGAATAACAACTCACCAGGCCTATACCAGTGACTAACCTACCCTACCCTACTTTGACACGCCCCGCGACACGCGACAGGAACGGAGACACCCTCCGCGACACGCGGGGGAACCGATTTTCAAGTATAAATACAAGAGTCTGGGACTTGACATTCTGTGTTAATTCGACGTAAAAACTCAAAACGTACGCTGAGTTATAGTATAATCACTACAAAACACACACACGATTCACGAAGTGCTGCCGCAATTCAGGGTAATACCTCGATCGCTGATACGATTCAATGTCCGATCGATTAAACTATCCAATGGATGTTTAAGTGCTGCCCACATTAGGGTTTATGCTTTGTCATTCGTTGTTAATTCAATGGATGTTTAAGTATCGCACTTTGTCATTCGTTGTGAGGGTTTTAATCTCGTGAGTTATCGTAAATGCTGTATTAAGTTACTAACCTAGTTTGTGTGCATTATTATTTAAACTAGGTTATCAAGGCTAATCAGTAGGCTAAGCTCTGTTCGAAATTAAATCTGCAATGTGAGTCATTCCCTTTTTATCAAATTTGTTTATAAAAGCATGTTTATTTTCAAAGTTATAATTACGGGGATTAAGTCTTTGTAATCACCAAGTTACAGCCGGTATGTGGGGTTTTGTATACATTACTTGATAATCGTCCCCATTGGGGCAGCCATTGGGGGATATGACCATAGTCACAGATCCGGTCGAGTGACAAATACCGTGGGTAGTTGGTTTGATATCAGGAACATTGTAATCGCTCTTAATACTGTAAATTATAACAAAAGAGTCGTTTTATTAAAAAGAATGATTCACTCAGTATTTCCCGCTGACAAAACCTTTTTCAAACATGTTTCAGGTGATCTGTTGTGATCCAGGAAAAGTGTCGTGAAGCACTACAAGCTTAAGGAAGTGGCTCAGTATAAAAAAATAACGAAACATGTTTTGTAAAATAAAAGATTTCTTTGTGAAATCTCAAGATTGTAAATTACCAGGTTTTATTCCGAGTTGTGAAATAAAATAATCGGGAAATATTTCAGTTTTAAAAAGATCCTGAAGAAACTTCCGCTGTTAAATAAATACCACGGGATTTCTGTCCCGCGGCTCCTGAAACGGGTCAAACCGAGTCGGGGGCCGTGACATCAGCAGTATGAAACCTTTTGTCACATCAAGGGTGAATCATTGACCCAACAGTTTGAGCGATTTAGCTGTCTCATTAGTATGCTAAGACTTGTTAAAGTTACATTTCCTAATTCAACACAAAATAGTAGGTTTCTTAGATCACTACCTGAAAAATGGGACACAATTGCTTTTGTAACTAGAAATTCAGCTGAGTTCAAAGATCTGACCCTGACCCAACTTCATGGTAGACTCCTGACCTATGAAAGGGAGTTAAACCAGGAAAAGAAGTTGCAAGAGTCTGGCAAAGTTACTGATGACTATGCATTTGGCAGCACAGCTCTTTTTGGTCAGGAAGAATATGGTAGCAGTAGTAAGGATCGGAGTTTTGAGCATTTTATTGATATCACTGCTGGTGGAAATTTTAATAACTCTGATTCTCACTCTGCAAATTATGCTTTTACTGCAAATTGTGAAAACCAGATGTCAGATAACTTGTGCTTTGAACTAAATGATTTGCAACACTTTGATCCCACTGACTTAGAGGAGATGGACATTTTGCATCAATTGGCTTTGCTTAGTGTAAGAACAATCAAATTCTATAAAAGAACAGGGAGAAAATTCCCAAGGTTACATGAGAATTTAAGGGTGGGGTTTGATAAATCAAAACTGAAGTGTTACAAGTGCAATAGGCTAGGTCATTTTGCTAGGGAATGCAGGAGTCAAACCACTAGTCCAATAATAACTCATCCCAGCTCAAACCCTAGACTACAACACCAAAGCACTGTGCATTATACCCAATATACCCCTGCAACACATGTTAACACTGCTCACTATGCTGCAACCCCTGTGCCTGTGCATTATGTTCAAACCATTGTTCCACAAATTCAGTATGTTCAAACCCATGTCCCTCAGGCACAAGTGCAACCTGTTGCACCTCAACAAGCTGCTCCAACAGTGGTACAACCAGATCAGCAAAGTTTTTTCACCGAGGGCTTTGTTGACTGGAGCAGCATGCCTGATGAGCTTGGTGATGAAAATTTTGCATTCTATGCTTCTAATGATACTTTTAATGATGAATTTTGTTTGATGGCATTAGAGTCAATACCAGAAGGGGTAGAAACTGAAAGTGAACAGTTGAGTAATGAAACAGTGGATGAAGTGGCCGAAGCAGTGGTTACTGCAGTTGCTGGTGAACTACTGCTGGGAGAAAATTCAGAAACCCTGATTGAACCACTGTCTGACCCCTGGTCCAAAGAAGACAAAGAAGAAGAGGAAGAGAAGAAAGCAGGTGAGAAAAAAGTTAGAGCTGATAAAGAAGGTGATCATCAATGTGATTGTGCCATGATGGCTGCTGCTAAGGTATCACCTCAAGATCTTGAAAAACTGTGTTCAGATAAATGCATTATTGCATTTGCTAACATCAAAGAGGTAAATGAAAACCTTAGGGATAAAGTCTTAACCGATGAAGTCAAATTTGAAAAGTTATTAAAAGAACTTAGAAACAAATTGGCTGAAAAAGACAAAGAAATCAGCAGTCTCAAAGAAGAGCAGAGCATAACCAAGACTCAACTCCAAACTATGGTAGAAAAATACCAAGTTTGTAAAAAGGAGTTGGAGTCCACCCAAATCACTTGTGAAAGATGGGTGGAATCTTGTAAAGGGTATGAGGTTATGCTTGAGAAACAGCTTGAAAGCAACGTCAAGTTTGGTTTAGGATATAGAAAATATGATGATCTTGTAAACACTGCTGCAAAACAAGATGGTTCATCTGAAATTAAACCAACCAACAAGAATGGCCAAGAGGTTAAAATAACCGACAAACTTGGTAACAAAATCACTTTGGAAAGATCTGTGGGGTCCTCAACCTTTGAGGAAATTGAGAAATACCAATTTAAACCCACATGGTCTGATGAGTGTGACATTCTTGAAAATTTCAAGCCCATGGATTTCACAACCACTGATGGTGTCACAGCTCCAAAAGCAAAGGTCATTCCTATCAAAGATATCCCAACAGTGGTTCAAAACTCTATTGCTAAGGAGTCTGAGAAAAGGAAGAAAAGAGAAAAGATCAAAAACCTGTTTTGTGATTTTTTGTGAAAAAGAGAAATCATCTAACAAAAGACTGTTTTCATCTAAAAGCATATGATCTAAACAAAACAAGTGTCATTGTACCTGCTGAAAGCTGCACCATCTGTGGTAAAACAAACCACAAAACTCAAGCATGTGTGTATCTCAAAAACTTTGATGTAAAAAGGAATGAGTACACTGCTAAAACATCCTTGAATCCATCAACATCATTTGTCAAATTCTCCAAGAATCAACCACTGTCTTTGCCAGTCCAAACAGCTGTTACAAAACAGCTAAATCAAACATCTGTCCAAAGAGATGTTCAAGTGACTAATGCACCCCCTGCCAACCAATTCAGAAGAGGCAAGGGCCAATCATCTTACCAAAGGATTCCACATGTTTATGAGACCTACAAAAGGCCCTCTAAACCAAGAGTGAACAGGCATCCTTTTGGGTATCAACAGGTGATTGGTCAAAACCCACAACAGTGGTTAGAGAGAAACAGTCCTAAAACTGTCCAAACCCCTGACCTAACCACTGCCCATGCATCTGAACTCATCCCAGACACTGTTGAGACCCCATCCAAAGCCTTATTGGCTTTGGAGACCTTAATGAACTAATCCTTTTACTTCATGTGCAGGGAGCTTCTGCATGCTTAGATAGCCTTTGGTATGTAGATAATGGAGGCTCCAGGCACATGACAGGATGTAAAGCCCTTCTCAAAGAATTCAAAATCCATGGAGGGGGTGATATATCCTTTGGTAATAATAGTAAAGGGAAAGTTCTAGGGTCTGGTACAGTACAGTCTGGTAATGTAAAATTTGAAAATGTCAATCTGATAGACAATCTAAAATTCAACCTCCTGAGTGTATCACAAATGAGTGATAAGGGGTATGGATCATTCTTCACAAAGGAGTGTTGTTGGATTGTTGGACCAGAAATGGTTGAAAAGATTGAAGCAATAATAAAAACTAGAAAAACCAAACTTGTTGCTCAAAGAAGTGGCAATGTTTATGTGGTGGATATGTTAAAAGAGAGCCCCAGAACTGATGCCTGTCTGTTCTCAGCTGCATTAAACAAAGAGACAGAATTATGGCATAGGAGATTGGGGCACACAAATCTCAAGACAATCACTGCCATTTCAGAACAGGGGTTAGTAAGAGGTTTACCTCAAAAACTGTTCACCTGTCCTGAGCATTGTATTTCCTGCCTAAAAGGAAAACAACAGAAAAGCTCCTACAAATCCATTGATGAGTCCAAAACAACCAAATGTTTGCAAATGCTTCATATGGATTTGTTTGGCCCAGTTAAAGTCACGAGTCTTAAGAAAAAGAGGTATTGTTTGGTTATTGTTGATGACTTTTCTAGGTTTACATGGACTTACTTTTTACACTCAAAAGATGAGACTGCAGGCATTCTGCAAGACTTTGTGAAACAGGTTGAAAAGCAGTTTGACCTTCCAGTAAAAATCTTCAGAAGTGACAATGGCACAGAGTTCAGGAACAAGGAGTTGGATGATTTCTGTGTGTCAAAAGGAATTGTGAGGCAATACAACATTCCAAGAACACCAGAACAAAATGGGGTTGTTGAAAGAAAGAACAGTACTTTGATTGAGGCTGCCAGAACCATGCTTGTTGATTCAGATTTGCCATTAACTTTTTGGGCAGAGGCAGTAAACACTACTTGATATGTCCAAAACAGAGTTTTAATCAACCCCAGGCATCAAAAGACTGCCTATGAACTGCTGTATAAAATAAAGCCATTGATTTCATATTTCAAAGTTTTTGGCTGCCCATGCTTCATTTTAAACTTAAAAGATTCTATCTCAAAGTTTGCAGCAAAAATTGATTGTGGTTATCATCTGGGATACTCAACCACTGCTAAGGCCTACAAAGTGTTTAACACAAGGACCAAAACATGGAAGAGACTTTGAATGTAAAGTTCAATGAACTTTCATCAATGAAAATCCCAGCAAAACCTGCAGATTTGTTTGATCTTGAAAAATTCACTTTTGAAAATACTGCTGTCAAGACTAACAGTGCAGGACCATCAGAAGATTCATCACCAGACTATGGGTATGAGATCATCATTCCTCAACAAAAGTCTGCCACAATGGGAAGAGCAACAGATGTTCAAAACAGCTGTCAAAGCTCAACCACTGCTACCTCAACAGTTGTTGATCAAAGAAGCCCATTAACCCCTGCTTCCACATCATCAAACACTGTTGACAAAAGTCCTCAAACAGTGGATCAAAGTCAGCATGTGTCCACACCATTGCCTCCCATTCCACCACCTTTTGAAGCCACTGTTGGATCATCAAAGTTGTCACGGCCCCAACCCCGGTTTGACCCGGTCAGGAGCCGCGGGATAGGAACCCGTGGTATTTATTAATTGATGCGACAGCGGAAGATTTAACAGGATCTTCTAAACTTGAAAATGCCCGATTATTTTATTTCATAATTCGGGATAAACCCCGTAATTTACAATAGAGGAATTTTACTAGGAAATTCCCTGATTTATAAAACATGTTTATTTATTTTAACTGAGCCACCTATTCAAGCTGATTAGTGCTCCGTAGCACGTTTTCCTTATTTTACAGCTGGTCGCCTGAAACATGTTTTAAAAACATTTTATCAGCGGGGAAATACTGGCGAGTCACTCAATTTGATAAAATGACACATAGTTATAAATTACAGCATAAGAGCGATTACAATGGCTTCTATCTTATTTTTATCTGGCGCCGTGTCACCTGGTGACGATGGTCATACCACTATTGGGTCTTTCCCGTGAGAAATTAGTAGTGTGCACAATACCCCAATTAGCCAGTGATTCAAGATAACCATGACTTAATCCCTGTAATTATAACATTTGAAAATGGAGTATTGTAAAATACTTTTGATAAAAGAGAATGACTCACATTGCAGATTTATACGGGCAGAATTTAGCCTACTGATTAGCCTTGTAACCTATTTTAAATAACAATGCAGACGAACTAGGTTAGTAACTAATACAGCATTTACGATAACTCACGAGATTAAAACCCTCACAACGAATGACAAAGTGCTATACTTAAGCATCCGTCGAATTCACGACTAATGACAAAGTATGGCCCTAATGTGGGCAGCACTAAAACATCCATTGGTTAGTTTTCAATCGATCGGACATTGAATCGTAGCAGCGATCGAGTTAATACCCTGTATCGTAGCAGCGCCTCGCTATTGTAAAAGTAAATTTCGAATTTAAGCAGTATGCTTTCGTTTTTTAGAAATGTTTTCGACATCAATGAACTGCTCATGACCCGTTCTATTTATAGGTGAAAAATGAGGTTCACGCGACCCGCGTGAACCTTAGCTTGACTCTTTCGCGGCCCGCGAGGGCCAGCTAGACGTAGACTAGGGCTACGGTGTCATCAGTAGACTTGCCACGCGTGCAACACGTGGATCTGGACGCTTATCCGGTCAAACTTCACTTTGACGCGACCCGCGTAAGGTTAAGCTTACCTTTACGCAGCCCACCTGAATACCAAGAATCTTGATTTCTTGATTTTTGATATGGATTAGGGTTTCAGGGGTCCAGGTTCGTACACGGGTCAATTTGGGACATTTTTGAAGGTCCTTACAAAAGTCACCAGCAGTGGTTAGCTCAGATGATTCACATCTGCAGCCCTCCCCACTCAATGCCATTGTTCCATACCAAGGAGATCTTATCTTCTTGAAATCTCATCCACCAGACCAAATTATTGGCAACATCAATGAAGGGGTGCTCACAAGAAGTCAATCCCAAAACATTTGTCTTTTTGCTGGCTTTCTATCTCTCCATCAGCCAGTCAAGTACCAAGAGGCACTGAAAGACAACAGCTGGGTAGAGGCCATGCAAGAGGAGCTCCAACAGTTTAGAAGACAACAAGTTTGGGAGCTTGTACCATTGCCAGAGGGTGTAAGTCCTATTGGCACAAAATGGGTCTTCAAAAATAAAACTGATGAAAGGGGTATTGTTGTCAAGAATAAAGCCAGGCTTGTGGTTCAAGGTTTCAGACAAGAAGAGGGAATTGACTATGATGAAACATTTTCCCCTGTAGCAAGACTTGAAGCTATCAGATTATTTCTGGCCTTTGTTGTCAACCACAACATCAAGGTGTACCAAATGGATATCAAATGTGCATTCCTCTATGGTAAGATTCAAGAGGAGGTTTATGTTTGTCAACCTCCAGGCTTTGAGGATCCATTTAATCCAAATCATGTCTACAAGCTAAATAAAGCTTTGTATGGCCTGAAACAAGCACCAAGGGCCTGGTATGAAACTCTTTCCACCTTTCTAATTTCCATTGGTTTCACAAGAGGTAAGATAGACAAAACATTGTTTCTAAAATGGAGAGGAAAGGATTTGATGATTGTCCAGATTTATGTGGATGACATCATTTTTGGAAGCACATGTAATAAAATGTGTGAAGAGTTTAGGCAACTCATGACAGCTGAGTTTGAAATGAGTGCAATGGGTGAACTCCAGTGCTTTCTTGGTCTCCAAGTAAGGCAACTGCAAAATGGCACTTTTATCCATCAAGGCAAATATGCCAAAGAACTTTTAAAGAAATTTGAGATGGATGATTGCAAGCCATGTAGTACACCCATTGCAACCAATAAATTAGTCATGTCTGATGAGAAGGATGATTTGGTTGATCAAACTTTATATAGAAGCATGATTGGGTCTTTATTGTACCTAACTGCATCTAGGCCAGACATCATGTTTGCAACATGTGTTTGTGCAAGATCCCAATCAGCCCCTAGAAAGTCAAACCTTATTGTTGTAAAAAGGATATTCAGATACCTAAAAGGTGCTCCCACACTTGGTATCTGGTATCCAGCTTATGGTAAAATTGAGCTTTCAGGTTTCTCAGATAGTGACTTTGCTGGATGTGACAAGACAAGGAAGTCCACTTCAGGAGGGTGCCAATTCCTAGGAAGTTGCTTAGTGTCTTGGCAAAGCAAAAAGCAAGCAGCTATTTCCACATCCACTGCTGAGGCAGAGTATATAGCTGCTGCAAGCTGTACAGTCCAACTGCTTTGGCTTCAAAATCAATTGCTGGATTTTGGTATCACTGCCTTAAAGACACCTCTCATGTTGGACAGCCAGGCAGCTGAAAATATTATCAAAAATCCTGTTTCCCACTCAACCACCAAGCATATCGACATCAGACATCACTTTGTGAGGGATTGCTATGAAAAAGGTTTGATTTCTCTGCACCATGTTCCAACTAAGGATCAGCTAGCAGATGTGCTAACTAAAGCATTAGACACATCCACCTTTGAAAGCTTGATCTCTAGGATTGGCATGCTAAACATGGAATAACAGGCAAAATCCTGTTTTCTATGAATAAAAGCATTAAAATGTTTTCAGAAAATCAAAAATCCATCCTTAAAAATAGCTAAAAATGATTTTTTTTCATTAAAATCTTTAAAAGTCTGCCATAACCACTGCTTTGTTCAAAGGTCTGTTCCACTGAAAATACTGTCCACTGCTGAAAGTCAACCCCTGTTCTCTCATTTCTTGATAAGCATTGTTGTTCAAAATCAGTGTTTTATCCACTGATGTGCTATCCACTGATAGTAAAAATCACCCACTGCCTTCATTTCTACCTTACAACCACTGGTCTTCATAAAAGACAACTTGTCCTTCATCTCATCGAGGGTTGGCACGTGGACAGTATATAGCGGTCAGATCTTTTGTAACCGCTGCCATGTCAGCATTCACTTTTTCTCTATAAAACCCCCTTCAAAACCCCAAACAGGGTTTTACTGTCGAATTGAGTTCTTAAAAATTCCTTTCTCAAAGCAGTTTTTCATCTCATTTCCTCAAATTTCTTCACAAACTTCTTCGATCGTCTTCTCCAAAATGACAAAATCGAAGTCATCTGCCACACCCACTTCAAAATCTTCTCGCAAAAAGGCCGCTCAAAAGGCTACACCTATTGAAATTCCATTCAAATCACCACACAATTATCTGGGTCTTCTTACAAAACCAGGCACCACTGATGCTTTCGATTCCATCATTGACATCATGTCTGCATCAAAGTACAAAACTTTGTTAACAGCAGATGCTCCAATTTACTTGGACACCCAAAGAGAGTTTTGGAAGAATATTACCCTTGATAAACAAGGCAAGGATGTCATAGCCATTACCTCTTCTCTAATGGGTAAACCTGTCAAAATCACACCACAGTCCATCTCGGAAGTCTTTGAACTCAATGATCAGCAAGGTAAAACTTCTTTTCCCAAAAATGAGTTAAAAACTGATTTCCTTGAAAGGGGGTATGCAGAACAAATTAAAAAGGATACCTTACAAAAAGGTAATTTTCTACCTGCAACAAGATTTTTGTTCCATACTCTGCTTATGTGTGTTTCAAACAAAACCACTTCTTTTAATGAAATACCACTAAAGATTTAAAACCTGGGATATGCTATTCTTCAAGATGAAAAACTCAATTTCTCCCAGGAAATCTTTAATGATTTGGTTAAAAATGTTGATAAAAAGCCATTCTTACCTTTTCCAAGATTTCTAAGTTACTATTTTGAAAAGAAATTTGGTAAGGATGATGCTTCTGCAATAAAACAAGGTGTATCTTTTCAAATAAACAGCTTAACTACTGAAACTTTTACAAGAATGTCAACACCTTGCAAAACACAAGCAGAGGTGCCTAAGTAGAATTTAGCAGCTACCACTGCTCCTCAGGTATCTGCTGCTGAGCCCACTGCTCCAGGTGATCATAGCAGCAAAACAACTGCTTTGAAACCCACACCTAAAATCACCAAAAGACCAAAACAAAAATCTCAAAAGCCCCCCAAACCTACCAAAAAGGCAACTCTGGAGGATGAGATACCAGAGCAACTGCCTGTGACAGCACAAAAGTCACAAGAAACCACTGCTGCTACTTCCTCACAGCAGTTGGTAGAAATATCTCAACCCATGCCTGAAACTCCTCCTGCTTCTTCTGAAAAAGAACATCTTGTACAAATAGGGACACCACAATATGATGCTCTGGAATCACTTGCTTCCATCATCCACAGCCCAATGCCCAGGGCAAATTCTCTTTCTACACCCAACCTCACCTCCATAATTCCCCCACCAACTAAATTATTGTTGATGCTATTGATCTGAACCAGGCACAAACCAGTCCTTCTCACTCACCTATCAATGATAATATACTTCAACAAACGACTAGGTTTGATGTATCAATCATAGCTAACCCACCAACAAGACCTGAGGAGGTTACACCCCTTGAGTTACAAGTAACTCTTGGTGGTATTCCAAGTGAAGCAGCTACTACAAGTGCTGAACCCACTGGTTTGCATTTGGACAGTGGTTACATCAATAAGACTTCCTTGGAGGCAATTCCTTCTATAGCACCTCTGATAACCACTAGTGAGTTTGTTTTGACCACTGGTACAATCAAAAGGTTATCAAGTGTTGAGGGAAGAAGTCCCCAGTACCAAGAAAAAGGGGCATCAGTGGATGACTATTGGAATACATTCCCTAAGTCAACCACTGTTCAAACCACTATTAGTGGGAAATCAGATGATCCCATTAAGTTGGGTGATGGTTTAAAGTACCTAGAATTGACGGATATAGTTGAAAACTGAATACCTCTGTTGCAGAAATCAAAGAAATGCTGCAACAGTTGTTGAAAGTTCAAAAGGTGCAACCCACTGCTATTCCAACTCAAGCATCTGCTCCACCACAAGCCCACCTGCTGCAAATGAGTTATGGAATTTATTTCAACCCCTGCTCCAACAACAAAGACAAACAGCTGATCAGCAACATGCAATACATGTACAAGAGCTGAGAAACATAATGGAGTCCAGGTTTAGAAACACCCAAGCAGATATCAAGGCTATAAAGGCCCACCTCTTATACACCACTGGCACTGATCCTCCCACTGTTCTCTTCATTGATCAATTACCCCCGGATAATGCCAAAAAGGGGGAGAAAATAAAGGAGTGGAAGAAGAAGGGAAGAGATGATGGTCTGTATATTGAACCAGAAAAGGATGCAATGACTAAAAAGATTCCCTTGCCATATGGTAGCAAAAAGATTGATGTTACCACAAATGCACTTGCTGAAGCAAAAGCAAGTGTAAAAAGGGACAGAGAGGCAAAGGACATGTCTAGGTGGAATAAGGAGAAAAGAGCTTATATGGAGCTGAATGTGCAGGGTTGTTCTGAGCCAAAGGATGTTAAAAATCCAGAGCCAAAAAGAAATCCCACTCGAAAAGTGAGGGAACCCAAATCCATACCATCCAGACTCACAAAGCATACTCCCAAACCACAGTCCAAAAGCCCTCAACATCAATCTTCCACTCAAACAGCTGTTGTAACTCCTGCTGTATCAACAACTGCTAGTACTTCAGTAGTTTCAACATCTGCTATCACTACAACACACACCACTTCAACACACACCAAAACCACTGCCTTATCACCACCACCAAAAATTATCTCACCATCAAAACCACCATCACCACTAAAAACAACCTCACCACCATCACCTCCTGCCAAAAAGCAGAAGACATCAGATGTTACAACATCTGTTGTAATGGCAACAGTGGTTGAAACACCAGTCAGCTACCTTCTACCCCTCA
This sequence comes from Helianthus tuberosus, assembly GCA_030545235.1. Lineage (NCBI taxonomy): Eukaryota > Viridiplantae > Streptophyta > Magnoliopsida > Asterales > Asteraceae > Helianthus > Helianthus tuberosus. The sequence continues at coordinate 78,211 of JARYGA010058816.1, read as the reverse complement.
AATCACCACCACTGATCCACCCAAGACATCATCAGCCTCTCCTACAATAAAAAGGAGAAGGATTTTCATACCTGATGATGATTCTCCATCACCACCACCAACATCTTCACAATCTCTTTCACTTGCACTTATTCCAAACCCTGTTCCTCTCTCATCAGCTCAAGTACAACAACCAATCCCTATTATCACTCCTGCAGGTTTCCAATATCCTCTTGAACTTATAGCAGTCAGAGAAGAGATTAAATCCTTCTACTATGAGGATGATCCTGCTAAAAGGAAGCTGCCATCAGTTGAAGGATATCCTAGGCCCAACAACATTGAAGAGTACTTGAAAATTAAAGCTCTACAGGCAGAGGATATTTCTAACAGAAATTCTCAAGGAAAGACTGACAAAGAAATTCAAAGGCATTACCAATTTTTATTCACTCAAGTCAGATCCTTAGAGCAGTTTGCAAAGAATGTATGTAGACAAATTTTAGAAAAAGCAGATGAATCTTTGAGAAAAGACTATATTGAAAACATCATGGCTCATAAGAAATACAAGGGGGAAAATATATGTACAAAGAGTGGACCATTCCTGAGCTTGAAAAAGAAGCAGCCAGGATTCAGGAAATGATAAAAAAAATAAGGTCAAACACACTCCTCCAGATTGGTCAAAGTACAATAAGAATATGCCTGAAAAGACATTGGAGGTGAAGAGAATGAAAGAGGAATTAGTTGCTGCTGATTATGGGTCTAAAAATCAAGTGTCAAGATGGAGAGAAGACAAAGTCAGGACCACCTACAAAAGGTTGGAGGAATTAAGGAAGAAAGATCCTAAAGTTCCACAAAAACCTGACTACCCTGAAGCAGAGGTTTCAACAAGACCACCAAAGCTGCAAATCAGGAGATCCACTGCTCCAGCTGGTGCTGCCATCTATAAAAGAAGACAACAACAGTTGGATACTGAAACAGTGGCATAATTAATGGCAGGAGATGAACTTGTAAAAGAGGGTATTAAGAAGATGATAGCTGAAACTCTTGGCCTAAATCAACCTGCAAGCACTGCTCAAACAGTCATCACTAGGCCTACATCACCAAACTCCTCATCAAATAAAAATCTCCCAAGAAACCCACCAGACTCAAAAGTACTAAAATGGAAAACTGACAAACAGGACCATGTACTGACTGTGATCAAGTCTAGTGGAGAAGTGAAGAAAATAACAAGGGAACAAGCACTTGGCCTAAGTCTTGAAGATTTGCAGGATCTCCTTGATCTTCCACTAAGCAGGGATGAATATGACACAGATGCCTTAGCCTTTGAGTTACAACTCAAAGGGCAAATAAGGGAACTGTTGATGAGGCAATAAAGATCTACCAATAATGAAGGGTTTGGCATTATCTGTTCTAGGGGGAGATTGTTGGGATTGAACCCTATCAAAGGAACAGATAATTAAAGCCAAAACTGGTTCAGAGCAGTGGATCCAGAATAAGCAGATGTTGTGTATACAAGCCTCTCCCCTTGAAAGTGGTTTCAACATCTGCTGACCTCCTATCTACTGATCGGTACAACTGCTGATCAAGTCAAAGACTGTTGAAGACTAAAGCCCTGCTGTTCAATCTACTGCCTTGAGTCAAGCACTGCTGGGTTATATCAAGTGCTGTTGGGTTCACATCAGTGGAAGGCTTCAGCAGTAGTTTAGTTTGTCTTTATGTAATGAATTGTAATAACAATTGTGAGCATAGCAGTACTTGTATAGATCAGAGGTTAGAGTTTGTTAGGAGGTTAGATGTCACTTTCATGGTGATGTCAGCAAAGATGCCACAGTGGTTTGTCCGTGCCTATAAATAGAACAGTACCCTGTACTGTTCTATTAGCTCTTCACCATCTTTCTTCCTGTACGAACAAATCATTGTGAGCTCAGGCCGAGGGGGAGTTTTGTTACATACATGCAAATGTAATCGGTGTTTGGAATAAATTTAAGCATTCGGTTCATTGTTGAAAATGTGTGTTGAAAGCAATTCTCCTGTTTGATTGTGAAAAGTTTGTTTCCATTTATATTCCGCTGCATTTCTCATTCATTGTTCATCTTAATTCAAACGTTAAACACAATCAAAACCAAACTCAGATCCTAACAGACTATAACTAGAAAACCTATTAATTAATTACATGATATTTATCTAAACACACTTCCTAACCTAACATGTATATGAACCTTAGATAATAATCCACTAATTAATTAATATATGTTTAATTAATTCGTTAACCAATTTAATATCTCCCGTCGTTCCTTCACTCACAAGGCCACAATACGGCTTGGTAATTCCCAACATTCACCCCATGAATATCTGAGTCGTATATGAGAGGTCTTCAACGCCAAGTAGATCTCGCATCTCCTTGAACTTGATTTTCGCCAATGCCTTCCTTAGAAATGATTTTCTCATTTGATTTTTAACCATACACGCTTCGCACACCTTCTTCTCGTGATTAATCTTTGGAACTCTAAAGACCAACCCATTCATTTGATCCAATGTCTTGAAACTAGTATGCCCGAGCCTCGCATTCCATAACCACGAATCTTCGCTGATTTTCGTCATAAGACAAACATGAGTGCCCACTTACAATTTCACCTTGTACAAACTATTTTTCGAACAAGCCACACGCATCAATAACTTTCCACCACTATCAAACATCATTAGAAAATTATCTTTCATCTAAATTTCACATCCAAATTCGGTTGCTTGATCCAAACTCGTCATATTACTCTACAAATATGGGATATAATAAATATCGGTTAAAGGTTTTGTTCACCGGTTTTACATTCAAATAAAATCGATTGTTTTCCTTTAACCATTAAAGCGAACCGTCACCAAACTTCACACTACCAGTTATCCACTCATTTAGCACTGCAAAATAAATTCGATTACCCGCCAGGTGATTGCTAGCTCCATTATCAAGGTACCAAACATCTTTTTCGCTAGAATCGGCTTCAAATTTCTTTGACAAAACCTTTTCTTCATTTAAAAAGATTGTTTCTTGAACGGTCTTCATCTTAAAGAATGTTCCATCAACCCCATTATTTCGTTCCTCAGCGTGTGCCATTTTCGCCTCAATATTTTTTAATCGATTCGGACACTTTGGAACAAAGTGTCCATATTTGTCACATTGGTAACATTTAATTTCCGACAAATCACACTTTTTATCCTTTTACTTTCCGTTGTATTGGGTTTTATTATCTTCTTTTTTATCGCGGTTTTGAGTGTTATCACGACCACAGTCACGCCCTCGGGACGAGTGGGATCCTCGACCTTGACCTCTATAAGTTTCACTTCCACGGTTAGAAGAAGATTTATGTCACACCCCTTTCAGAGGCGGAAGCACGAGGTGTGATCGTAAAAGGTTCTCATTGCATATGATAAGTAAACATACTACATGATATAAAACAACTCCAAATTTGCCATTCAAGTTTAACATTCAAAATGCAAGTTAAATTTAGAGTTTACATCTCAACCAAAAGATAATTGTTTGAAAAGTTTACAACATCATTTCAAATAAAATATCAAGGTTTTGTTCCCTATATCTCTGAAAGGAGGTGGGATATAGCAAACAAATCCATCAAAAGGTGGCAACGGAGCGTAGACACAGGACATCTTGACATAAACTAATTTCTTGAACAAAAAGGGGCCGTGCGCATCCACTAGTTTCCTGAAATACATGTAAGTTTTGAAAATCATCAACAAAAGTTGGTGTGAATTCATGTAGTTTGAGTAAAATGTAAGAGTTGTAATTGTATAAAACATGGTATGTAATTGTAAAATGTATTTGTATAATGAAATCTGTAAATGATTGGAAATCGAGATCGCTAATGTTTCGCGAGGACATTAACATGTGTGACGACATAGGAAGCATCCAAACCTAGGTGACTTTTTACATCAATTACTCTTCGACTGTGACCCAAGGCACTCCATGGCAATGTGTCGCCAAGAGAGTGAGGCTGCCAGGACCTACTAGATCTAACCCTTGCTCTTTCGGTCTAACTTAGATTAATGGTGCTTACGTATACCCTATTCGTGACATGATCTATGTATCATTCCTTTGTTTTAAACATACCATTATACATGTATTTTCCTCAAAGTTTAGAAAACAATAAAAATGTTTAGAAGTGGGGACATGAACTCACGGGTTTGCGTCTTGAGCGTCAAACTTCACCGGTGGTCCGCTTATAGATGTTGTAACCTATAAACGTTCTACGTCCGTTAATCACCTAAACTTGTAGTCATTTAAGTACAAGTTACCATTTTGTTCTATGTATTCGTTGTGTTTAACATATATATGTTCTTGAATTATTAGTGTATATATTTCACAATATATTTAGTGTTGTATTTATTATGTGTAATTATATATTTTTATTCCCAAAAATATATATTTGTATATGTAAAATTTGAAAACGATATATGTTAAAAATAATATCTTTTTAACTCATCCGAATATATGATACTTAGATTATTTTTCAAAATAGATATAAGTAATTTGACAAATAATATTTCTAACATTATTTTTGTATAAGTATACTTAGGAAAGTATACTTTTATTTAAGTGTAATTACTTATGTATTTTATATTATTCATCAAAAATCAATTCTTTTGATTTTTAATACTTTCCGAAATTATATTTCTTAAAAATAATATATATATTTAATGTTTGTTTCTTATATATATATTTTGTCATACTTGTTAAATATACATATTTATTTTCATCACTTGTCCGATTTTGTATAATCTTCATTATGTGTAGTGATTTTATATATATATATATATATATATATATATATATATATATATATATATATATATAGGGTCAGGATTTAGAGAAAACGGTGGAAAGTGTAAGAACGGTGAGAACGCTTATGGATCGTCCGATCAAAACAATCTATGGACTAGATTGGCGCGGTGGCGTTTTCGTAAATAACACGAATTCTATTGAGTGGACGCGCTTCATTAAGGGTAAAAGGGTCTTTACACTTCTATACCAAAATACCAAACTAATGAATAAAACGCCATTACGGGCCAAAATGCATCCCTATATAAACAAAACATCTCATACATAAAAACACACCCCCCGAACTTGAAACGCCATATTTTCTACTATATACCATTCATCTTACAAACGCCAAAATTCCCAAAAAAAAATCAAACACACCTACTCAAAAACGCCATATTTTGTTATATACCAATCATCTTAGAAAACGCCAAAAAACACCAAAAACACTCAAACATCAAAGATTCCAAAAAATGGACGTTTCTTTCAGATACACTATTTCATCAGTAAAACGACAAAAATGGCAAATATCGTTTCTTGTATATTCAATATTGTTCTACGCGATGTTTCGGAGAATGCATTCTTCCCTGAGGTGTTGTGACTTAAATAACATTTTGCTGCATGAGATGGAAAAATCATAAACAAAAAGATGTTGGTGTCAAACTTATGTCATTTTTTTGTGTTTTGTTATTGATGAATATTATAATAGCATGAAGAGACGAATGACACTGATGAGTGGTTTGAAGACACATATTCAAACAAAAAACTCATGTCATTTTGTCTTTCCAAACGGCCACAAAAACACAAGCATGACAAAGCCAAACCACCAGTGAACATGTTTCAAAGAAGAAAGAGACTGATGACAGTGAAGATTTGGAAGATGAATTGTTTCTTTTTTTATTTTTTTTTATTTTCCTTTTCTGTTGTTTGTTATGTATTTTTCGACTAAGAATAAAAAAATACATTATATTAATAAAACGCCAAATAGTCATAATGATTGTGAAACGCCATAATAATGCAGTAAAAAGCCAAAAACTCCTAAACTATAATAAAAGTAATTTGGAGAATGCATTCTTCCCTGAGGTGTTGTGACTCAAATAACATAATGATTGTGAAACGCCATAATAATGCAGTAAAAAGCCAAAATTCCCAAAAAAAATCAAACACACCTACTCAAAAACGCCATATTTTGTTATATACCAATCATCTTAGAAAACGCCAAAAAACACCAAAAACACTCAAACATCAAAGATTCCAAAAAATGGACGTTTCTTTCAGATACACTATTTCATCAGTAAAACGCCAAAAATGGCAAATATCGTTTCTTGTATATTCAATATTGTTCTACGCGATGTTTCGGAGAATGCATTCTTCCCTGAGGTGTTGTGACTCAAATAACATTTTGCTGCATGAGATGGAAAAATCATAAACAAAAAGATGTTGGTGTCAAACTTATGTCATTTTTTTGTGTTTTGTAATTGATGAATATTATAATAGCATGAAGAGACGAATGACACTGATGAGTGGTTTGAAGACACATATTCAAACAAAAAACTCATGTCATTTTGTCTTTCCAAACGGCCACAAAAACACAAGCATGACAAAGCCAAACCACCAGTGAACATGTTTCAAAGAAGAAAGAGACTGATGACAGTGAAGATTTGGAAGATGAATTGTTTCTTTTTTTATTATTTTTAATTTTCCTTTTCTGTTGTTTGTTATGTATTTTTCGACTAAGAATAAAAAAATACATTATATTAATAAAACGCCAAATAGTCATAATGATTGTGAAACGCCATAATAATGCAGTAAAAAGCCAAAAACTCCTAAACTATAATAAAAGTAATTTGGAGAAGTATTATTAAAAGCTAAAAATGAAAAAAAAAAAAAAAAAAAAACCGCCAAAAACTACTTAAAGCCATTAAAAAACGCCAAACTTGGAAGATGAAACATCTATGAACCTAAAAACTCATAAAAAGCTGAACAAAAATAGTAAAAATACACACAGTAACTGAAAAGACGGCTCCTTTGTTAATATCATTTATTATAAATAAAATCCCGCCTAAACTACGCGCCAAAAACATCCTATAAGAGAGACGTCTCTTCACAATCAACTGATCACACACCAAAAACAAACGCCATCTTTCCTAGAAACCATTCACTTTAAAACGCCAAAAAAATAGTTAAAAAAGCCACAGATGCGGAACCTCGTTTCTTCTATATTGAGTATTGTTCTTAATGAAGTTTCACTATAAGCTTTTGCTGAATGAGATGGACAAATATTCATGAAAAAGAGACTGATGACACTGATATGTCATCATGTCACTTTGTTCTTGATGGATATATTGATGGCATGAAGGGATCAATACATTCGAGCAGGCATTGATCTTCGACATGTCACCAAACAAGTATATATCAAACCACAATAAAGGATGCCACAAAAAATAAGCATATTCTAAAGACGGGCGGTATGTAGGAAAATAAGGATCTACATAATGTATTCAAAACAGGTTCGAAATGCCAAAAAGGTTAAAGTAGAAGAGGCTGATGACAGTGAAGATTTGGATGAGAAATTAGATTATAATTTATATTTTTTTTTCATTTTCTATTGTTTGTTATCTAATTCTCTGTTGTTTATTGTCTAATTCTCTACTAATAAAAATTGAGTATAAAACGCCAAAAACTACAAACACCAAAAAGCCTGATAGTGTGAAAACTGTGAGAACGGATGCTAGCAAAGCACGTTGTTGCTATATAAAACGCCAAAAAACGCCAAACAAAGTATTAGTGGAAAAAGCAATTGACATATGAAATTGAACGAAACGGTAATTGCAAAACAGTAAAATGAAGAGACGGCAACATTATTGCCAAACATATATTATATTAAAAGCCTCTACATGGAAAATTGAAGTTTATCTTTTCAAAACGCCATAATTGCCTGTCACATTATAGGTCTGCATCCTACTTGATAGAAAAAAAATAAACATCAAGAAAATCAAAGCCATACTTGGTTAAAACGCCAAAATGTTTACTATGATCCTGATCTAAAAACAATAAAAAAAGCCGCGTATTTGTTAAACGCCAAAATATGGAAAGGTGATGTGAACGCCAAAATGTTTACTATGATCCTGATCTAAAATCAATAAAAATGTTGCGTATTTGTTAAACGCCAAAAAATGGAAAGGTGATGTGACATATGAAAGGACAAAAAAGCCCCTCCGCCCTTCTCTATGTCACGTGACACGTGTTGGGCCAGGATGCGTTCTCACCGTTCTCACACTTTTGGCCGTTTTCTCCTGATCCCGTTCATATATATATATATATGTCCATAAATATATATAATTGTCCAATAATGTCCATATATTGTCCAAGTCCATGTATTTGTGAGGTATAAATTTATATTAACATTTATTTCAGTATTGGTCCATATACCCATTTAGGGGTAATTTTTGTATACATATATACTTAAGTATTTCTTATGTGTATTTTGGCAGTTATACTCCTTTGGAGTATTTAGTGTATTTTCAAGTTCCTAACATACACTAATACATATAATACACATAATATACACTTAACACATAATTTTTGTGACTACTAAATATATATATTTTTCTTAAAAATATGCATACTTATAATTGATTTTATCCTTAAAAAAAACTTATTTTCTTGGCTTGTCTTTTAGTATAAAAATTAGGAAACCTTGTTAAATATTTTCTTGGCTTGTCTTTTAGTATAAAAACTGATCCTGTTTTCGAACATTGGATGACCTCAGGGTCAGGTCCTCCCCATTGTCGTCACTCCCACCGCCACCTAGACTAGCTGGATCCTCTGCCATCCAAACACCAAAACTCTAATTTTAAAACCACAAAGTCAACACCAAACCCAATATCAAGATCAAAACTTTTGCAAGAAATACATCAACAAATCAACCTTCGAAACCACCTAGATGACATTAATTTTTTGGATACACATTTGTGCTTAGACTACACCGTCGAAAACCCAAAAGCCCTAAATTCCAAAACCTACAAAATCAACACCATACCAAGAGCCCTAAATTTCGTAAACCGTAAGAAGGAATAGAAATATGTACCTGATCTAAGAAAGGATTGAAAGAAGGTTCCCCTCTTTTGGTCAGTGACGACACCATAACTGAGGATTCATTGTCGCTGCCCCTACTGTAACAACCCTCATCAAAAAGTACTATTTATTATTTTAATTATCCAAATAGGAAACCCTAATTGAGAAACCCAAGTGATTCTGTATAATCCCTAAAATTTTCAGAACATTTAGAATCAGGATCAGGGCCCCTAAAACTCAGGGGGGGTAAACCCTATTCGGTAATATCTTGACAGTTCGTTGTCAAAAATTCGAAATAACACGAAACCAACTCAGCAAGCCTACTGGGACACAAGGCTACCCTAGGGTAGATTGTTACCCCAGGCGACTCGCGACAGGAACGACGACACCCTTCGCGACACGCGGGGGAAACCAATTTCAAGTATAAATAGAACAGTCTGTTTCATGCAATTGAGTGTTAATTCGACGTAAAAACTCAATACGTACGCTGAGTTATAGTATAATCATTACAAAACACACACACGATTCACGAAGTGCTGCCGCAATACAGGGTAATAACTCGATCGCTGATACGATTCAATGTCCGATCGATTAAACTATCCAATGGATCTTTAAGTGCTGCCCACATTAGGGTTTATGCTTTGTCATTCGTCGTTAAATCGATGGATGTTTAAGTATCGCACTTTGTCATTCGTTGTGCAGGTTTTAATCTCGTGAGTTATCGTAAATGCTGTATTAAGTTACTAACCGAATTGTGTACTTGTTATTAATTTAGGTTAAAAGGCTAATCAGTAGGCTAGGCTCTGCTCAAATTAAATCTGCAAAGTGAGTCATTCTCTTTTTATCAAATTACTTTACAAAAGCATGTTTATTTTCAAAGGTTATAATTACAGGGATTAAGTCTATGTAATCTGAAATTACTGCCAGTATGTGGGGGGATGTGCACATAGCTACTAATTATTTATCATTTGTGGGTGAACGGGCCCAACAAGTGATATGTCCACAGTCACAAGTCCGGTCAAGTGACAACTGGGTCAGTTAATTCAAAAGATAGAAACATTGTAATCGCTCTTAATACTGTAAATTATAACAAACAGGTCGTTTTATTTAAATAAGAATGATTCACTCATTATTTCCCGCTGACAAAACCTTTTTCAAACATGTTTCAGGTGATCTGTTGTGATCCAGGAAAAGTGTCGTGAAGCACTACAAGCTTAAGGAAGTGGCTCAGTATAAAATAAGGAAACATGTTTTGTAAAATAAAGGATTTCTTCATGAAATCTCAAGAATGTAATTTACCGGGTTTTATCCCAAGTTGTGAAATAAAATAATTGGGAAATATTTCAGTTTTTAAAAGATCCTGAAGAAACTTCCCTTGTCAAATAAATACCACGGGATTTTCTGTCCTGCGGCTCCTGAAACGGGTTAAACCGGGTCGGGGGCCGTGACACCTACCCACCAGCAGCCCCTCTACTACCAGATTTGCCCGCCCAAACAACCAATTCCATACATCTTCACCGTCGTCAAATTAACCACCAACACTATCCTCAAACTCGGTTATCGGTTGTTGTGAAACCCCCAACCACACCACCGTTACCTATCCCGACATCCACAAGCAGCATCATAGGCCAACCCCCACTCCCAACGTCGTCTCTCTCTCAATAGCGTCTTCACTCTCTCTGGCCTCACTCTCTCTGTCTCTGAAGATGTAGTCACCGGCAACCAGGAGACAAAACATGTAGTGTGTCACTTTAAAGAGGGAAGAGTAGAGGTCGAGCACTGATATTTGATTGTTTAAATTACAAAACTACCCCTGGGAGGCCTTTTATGTTTTGTTATTAGTAGGGCAATACTAAATAAATATTACTTGGACATATAAATATGAAAGTCTGAGATTTGGTTGTCGAGTTAAGAAATCAAAAGTATTCTAAAAATGTCAAATGTAACTCCGTTAAGTGCGCCATTCAATCATTTATATATGCTTTTATTTTATTTATGGAATTTGATATGTGAAAATTCTGGGCAATGCTTCATTTGTGTTAATTAGGCAAATATTTATTCCTTAATCAATTACAAAACGAATATCGATGTCGATGTCGTTCGATAGGTATCAGTTTGGTTTATCATAGTACCATATCGAGTTGCGGTGGCAACAACGTTTTACGAGTACTTAATAAGTAGATTTTATTTACCATGCCCGCGATGCGTCGGCAACAACGTGTTTACGACTATGTTACACGTGTTACGATGATGACGTTAACATCTAATGGTCGTGCATAACATGACTTTTGACACACGTTACATCCGCATCATTAATATGGTAGAATAATTACTTAGTTTTTTGTTTTATTTATTTATTTATTTTTCCATAATTACACTTAGTGGTTCACATCAATCCAATGATAGAACAAGTATGAAAGACCGGAGAGTGGAGCTTCTTTTAAGTTTTTGACTTCTTAAAAGTTAATATGTCATTTTTGTAGTGTTTGAATAATGTGTTTTGAGAATGAGTTTTATTGGTTTGAAAAGAAGAAGAAAAAAAGTTAGATAGTTATAATTTTTTTCAAATAGGAGATGGAAAAAAGGAAAAGGAAAAGGAGAAGCAAACCGAAACACCATCAATATACATTACCTTTGTTTGTTACCTTAGCGTAACCCGTCCAACGGACGGGTATTAAACTAGTTATTCTGATTAAAACCACAAATACAACCAATGTATCTTCTTGCCACTAAGTACCCCTTTGAACACAAGTACTAGAATGGTAAGATACAACACGTTTCTTCTAGTCACTGCTGCTCTGATCAGATCAAGGTTTCTCTGATTCGCTGAACCCTCAATCAACCTTTTCTGAACTGCATGATACTCTTCAATAGGTCCCAGTTTCAAACGATTGATCTGCTATGATACCAATTCAAGTCCCAATCAAATATCAAACGAACATAAAATTATGGCTAACTCCCATAATACTATTAGATCAAGAAAACTACACATAAATTTTATTACAAATCCCTACCCATTACCTGAGTATATATAGCTAACCTAACACACTAGACTATAACTAGTATGGGTTGAAATTGATTACAAAGAACCTCACTTCATACCAGCAACTTATGATCGTGTTGTTCTACTTCGCCAACTACTGTTGTATATATGTATGGAGTTCGGGTTACTTGAAACCGGCTCTGATATCAATTTAAGAGATTAATTGGTACAGAACGTTGTAACTAGAAACAATGAACACAAATAGGAATGTGATTCTCCACGGTTAATCTCCCACGAATCTTTATTATGGAGAAATCTAACTCAAAAACTCCAATTTACAATTTTTCCTACCAATTTGATTGGTATATATAGCTAACCGAGACATGTTAGACTGCAACTAAGAAACCTATTAATCAATTACATAATATTTATGTAAACACACTTCCTAACGTAACACGTACATGAAGAATTAATCTTGATAAATGAAAGATTATTTAAATAGTTAGAGATAATTAGTAGTTTGAATTTAAATAGGTATCTAGTTATTTTATTCATTGATTTATTAAGTATTTGAGTTAGTATTGGTTTAGGATAATTGGTTTTAGAGTTTGAGTTTAATTGGGTTAACTTGTTTAGCAAGGATAGTTTTAGTATAAATATAGGTGTAGGAATATTGTAATTCTTGGTTCAGTGTTTCGTTTGATTAATATTAAAAGAGTCATGAGTTGTTCTCACAAATCTCGTGTGTTTATTGCTGCGTTTAAACTCTGATTTACCAACAATTGGTATCAGAGCGGGGAAGAAACACAACAGCAGTTTGTGTGGTCTTTAATCCTTCATTGTGATTTTAATTTGGATAGCTTTGTGTGTGAATTATACTGAAGCAAAATAATTAGTTACTGGTGGGAATTAAATTGGTGGAGTGGTGACATCACCTTATCATCTTGGAGGTTTAAAGAACAACAATAAAAAAACGCAGATTGTTTTTTTATTGTGATCGACAGCAAGTTATCAACCAAAAGTGATCGGTAGCAACAAATATCAAACGCCCGTACAACGAGATTTGCAGTTAGAGAACTGGTGGAACAAGAAATCAATCGAAGACCTAACCCGTGAAGAAGAATCGGAACCGAGTTAATTCCGATCCAGATCAGTAAAAGAAGACTAGACCGTTTTGGGTTGTGTGGAGCAGCCAATCTCGTTGAAACCAAAGACGTTAATCACTTCGTTTTAAGTGATCAGAGTAGGCGTAAAATCTTGTAATTCGATAAAGGTGTGTTCGAATCCGACAAGATCCGTGCGCGTAATAAGAAGGTGTAAAATCTTGTAATTCGGTCAAGGTGTGATCGGATCCGTCAAGATCAATCAAAGACAAGTTGGTCAGAGTTTCTACGGTTATAGAAACCCGCTACTAACTCAGATTCAATCACAACCGGTGTGAGTTGTGATCAGTTTTTCAAAAAGAACTTGCGGTTCTTCGGATTGAAGTAACCAAGTTGAAAGATGGCAGGAGAACAACCAGTTAATACAGGGATTGTTTAGGTACGAGATAACAACAATACCTCGTTTCAGGTTCCTCGATTGACATCAAAGAATTACAATACTTGGACTATTTTAATGGAGTCAGTATTAGATGCTCAAGGATTATGGGAGGTGATTGATCCGGTGACAGGTGATGCTGTGGACGAGAAGAAAAACAAAGTTGCTAGGGCGGTTCTCCTTCAAGCACTACCGGATGATATACTTCTTCAAGTTGCTAAGAATCGGCAAGCGAAGGACATATGGGAGGCTTTACGGGTAAGATTTCTTGGTGCTGACAGGGTTCAAAAGGCTCGACTAGCTACTTTAAAGAGAGAACTCGAGCAACTTCGCATGAACGAGACAAACACGATTGAAGAATTCGCTGGTAAGTTAAGTGGGTTTGTCTCAAAGTTTAGCAATCTTGGGTCGAGTCTTGAAGATGAAGTAATCGTTCGAAAGTTGTTGGATTCAGTACCCAATAAGTATCTTCAGATTGTTGCCTCCATTGAGCAGTATTCGGATATCGAGACCATGCCATTCGAAGAAGCGATAGGCAGGTTGAAAGCCAAATTACAAAACGAGAGAGCAAATGATAATGAAAGCAATTTATTATTAACTAAATCTGATAGAGAAGAGGGTTCAAATAAAGAGGAGGTCAAGAAAGATGAGGTCGTTTGTAAATGTTGTGGAAGGGGCTCGTCAAATCAAAGTAAACGTGGAAGAGGTCGCGGTAACTGAAGAGGTCGAGGTGGCCGGTCTGGAGGAAACTGGGACAAAAGTAAAATAAGATGTTTCAATTGCAATGAGTATGGACATTATGCAAGTGAGTGTCCCAAGAAAGAGTCAAAGGAAGAAGTAGCAAACTTGGCTAAAGAATACGATCCGTCACTATTTTGAAGAACAACGTGTCCATTTCAAGATTAAGGGGGTGAATGAAGAATTAATTTTGATATATGAAAGATTATTTAAATAGTTAGAGATAATTAGTAGTTTGAATTTAAATAGGTATCTAGTTATTTTATTCATTGATTTATTAAGTATTTGAGTTAGTATTGGTTTAGGATAATTGGTTTTAGAGTTCGAGTTTAATTAGGTTAACTTGTTTAGCAAGGATAGTTTTAGTATAAATATAGTTGTAGGAATATTGTAATTCTTGGTTCATTGTTTCGTTTGATTAATATTAAAAGAGTCGTGAGTTGTTCTCACAAATCTCGTGTGTTTATTGCTGCGTTTAAACTCTGATTTACCAACAGTACAGAAACAAATTCATTAATTAATTAATATACGTTTAATCAACTTGTTAACCAAGTTAATATCTCCAGCCGTTTCTTCACACACAAAGCCACGATACAGCTTGGTAATTCCCAACAAATACCGCTAGCCTACGGCCTTTAGTTAAGCAAAGATTTAAATAAATTAAAGAATGTTGTTAATATATAATTTATTCTAGGGTTAAAGGGGTTACTTAGTCACCATAAGTTAATTAAAACTATTAAGATAAGAATGAGTAATTGATATGTCATACGTAGGGCCATTTTGTAATTGAAGAAAATATTTTGAGAACCAGATTCAAAGGATGGAGTAAGGGGGACCCAAACAACATCATATTGCGCATGCAATTCTTGGCCACTTTTTTCTTTGGTCCTATTTCTGTGTTTCTTTTCCTTTTCAACTCAAATCAATTCGAATTGGTTGTTTATTGTATGCAATATTCAAAATTGGCCGAACTCGTGCAGAAATTTAAGTATTTACTATATATTTAATAGAAAGTTTAATTTGAAATCTAGTATATGTAGTTATACTTAAAGTATTAACTAGTAGCAGACTCCGAATTTATTTTTCTAATGATGTATATAAATGTGCTCTATTTAATAAAGCAGAAATTTTATACGACAAAAAAATATTCTTTACTCTATTTTTTATTAATTTGGGTGTGTAGCAGTCTACTATTTTTGGTTTTAAATGTCGGTTATTTGTCGTTCAAAAAGAAGGGCGAGAAGAAATTTTCTTTTTCTAATAACATTGTCCATTTACATGCATTTCTTTTTCTGATAACATTCTCTATTTACATGCATACTTTAGTTTAGATTACATGTTGTTCTTTGGTTTTAATCAGCTAGAGTAACGGTGTAAACGAGACTCGCCATATTTTTATAAAGCTCGAGCTCGGCTCGATTCGAGCCTATTTACTTAAGCTCAAGATCAGCTTACGAGTAAAACTCAAAGCTCGAGTTCGGCTCAATCTATTTTGAGAACAACCCCAAACGAGTTTAAAACTCGGCTCGAGCTCGTTACAATATCGCTTAAACGAGTCAGAGCTCGGCTCAAGCTCGACTTGCCAATGTTATCATTATCATTATCGTTATCATTATCATTATCGTTATCATTATTATAAAAATATTAAAACTTTGTATGGACTCGTTTAGGCTCGCGAGCCTAAACACGCTTTGCATTTCAGACTCGAGCTCGGGCTCAGTAACTAAACAAGCTCTATTTCAGGTTTGAGCTCGTCAAGGCTCGACTCATTCGAGCTTTTAACTTAGCCGATCACAAGTAACTCTCGAGTTCTCTGGGCTTGTTAACACCCTTAATTAACATGAAACGATAATCTGTATTTACTTAAAATTATTGCTTGAAAGTATTTACCACTAATACTAAAAGAGAATTAAACAACTCCTTGGTGTTTCATCGCCACCCACCCAGTGGCGAAGCTTGAAAATTTCCACCGGGGGGTCGGAAGTCACTGAACCTAAAAATTCTATATAAGTAATTTTTTTTATAAAACCAGGGGGGGTCGAAAATGTATATTCCTAAAAAATTCTACACGAAACGTACATACATAACACTACTGAGCGAAAAGTTCGGGGGTCGGGTGCCCCTCCCAGCCCCTTGAAAGCTACGCCCTTGCACCCACCGACGACCACCTTTCACCGCACCCCACCTGCTCCCTGACTTAAATTATCACTACGTATCTAATATATTTTTTTCATTGGGGAAGTTTTATAAAAGTTCTCTGGGCTTGTTAACACCCTTAATTAACATTAAATCGTTTGCACATTTGAACACAACAGTATCAACAAAATGAGTTTTCAAGAAGCTGGAAGATGAATTGCAAAGAAAAAAAATATTGGATTTTAATCCTCTAAACAAATCGAAAAGAATCAAAAAAGGCATGTGGCTGATAAAGCAAAATTAACCCTTTAATGCTATGGTAATTTTCTTTTTTACGGTTGGGTTGATCGGAAATACGCTCTCTCAAAACAGCCATATTGCTTACTACCATTTTTTAACTTGCAGGATCTCTATCCGGATTTGGTTAGTACAAGATGAAGCAAGAGATGTTTCAGCCAAAAATGAGGTTATTCTTTCAGCTTAGCTTCCACTTATTTAGATTGTAAATGTGTGTTTATAGTTAGGGCATGTTTGGCTAAGCTTTTTGAAACAACTTATTGACTTATTGGTTTTTTTGGAAAAGTTAGTATGGAGTGACTTATTGACTTATTTGTTTTTTTCCCCTCACATACACTCTCATTACCAAACATCATTTTGGAGCTTATGACTTTTCAAAAAGCCAATAAGTCAATAAGTTGTTTTAAAAAGCTTAGCCAAACATGCCCTTAATATTTTTTAGATTCCTAAACAATTGATAATTTACAGATTCGAGAATCCATTAGAGCTCTCGTTCGAGACAGGGACTGCTTCTCTCTTGTGAGACCTTTGAGCAATGGAAATGAGATTCAGCGGCTTGACCAAATATCAGTTAGTAATCTCTTTTACGAACACTACAACAATCGTTAATCTTTTATACTATCATGCTTCACTGTAATTTTGTGTAAAAGTCTTACCTTTTAGAATCTTAATGTGACATAGATTGGTAGGTTAGTTCTTTAAGCAATTTGTTTTTCCTCACTACAATCTCTTAGGGCATTCACATCCCATTCTTCTTCTCTATCTATATAATTTAACTAAAAAACACACTTTTGAATAAAATTTGTTTATTTTTGAAAAACCATACACATCCTATTCTCATCTCTATCATTATATTCTCTTTGTTATAATAAAGTGGGATGTGAATGCTCTATAAGTAAGGTTGAGACATAGATGCATCTCACCCACCTCATCGGCAAGAAGGGGTTCTTGTTTCCAACCAAAATCCAAAATATTCTCCAATCACAAATCAAAAGACAATAGGACACCTTGGCGTCCTTTGTTTCTAGATTGAAAATGCCAACCTGGTCATTAAGGGATCACCTTCAATCCAAGTATCCACCTTGAATCTAAACTTCATGTCTTTGCTCGCTTCACCTTTTATAAGCCGATTTAAAAAGATGTTCGACTTGGAAAGAAACCAATCAACTTGGCAAATGTTGTTCCAAAGCCCATAATAACCAGCCCTAAGAGGAGCTAACGGCCAAAACAAGTTTGTAGAATGAAAAGCCAAGACGCAATGCCTCCACAAGCACTAAAATCTCCACACCCACTTTGGGAGAAGGCTCATGTTTAAGTCTTTTAGAGATCCGAGACCTAGAACCCTATAGGCTTTAGGGGTATTGACACGGTCCCATCCAATCTAGCTAATCTTATTTCTCTCCTCGTTTACACCCTAGAAAATTTCTTTCTAATACTCTCAAGGTGATTAAGAACAATAATTGGGGCTTTATAGTCAGAGAAATTGTAGGTACGGAGGCTATTGGCTTGGTTTTAAAAAGCGAGAGGCGCACAAAAGCGACGAGGTCTAAAACCGAAACACAAATCACAAAAGCGGCGGGTTTTTCGTACCCGAGGCGCAGCTAATTATATGTATTTTTTATATATCCCATAGGTTTTTAGCTTTCCCAACCCCAAATATAGCTATAAGTAAGGCTTTTGTGTGATTTTAGTTGCATTTACAAGCCAAAAAACCCAAGGTACGACAGTGAGATGCATAAAACGCCTCGGGTACGAGAGGCGCGCGTCTCAGGCCAAAAAAAGCCTAGAAAAATCCCAAAAAAGCACGCCTATTTGGCGCTTTTGTAATTACTCTATGGGCCGAGGGAAAAAGCCCTAGGGTGTGCGCCTTATTGCGCCACGCGCTTAAACACGAGTCAGGCACACTTTTTCAAACCAATCTATCAAGAACGAATTTAAGAAGACTAACCCTAAAGGAACCCTTGGGAGCAATGGAATTCCCATGTTGCAACCCCAAGAACGGAAAGGACATCAGAAAACCACGTCAGATTTCCACGATTCCAAGCTCTCCATTGTGTAGATATAGCTTAGCTAGAGGCTGATTCTTCTCACAACATTTGTGCTTATTTGGGCCTTAATTCCAACCATTGTTCGGCCTTAAAACAAGCTATTGCGTTTCTCCGGAGATCATGAATACATCACACAACTACTGTTCAAGCTAATGCGTATAAAAACCATCAAAGTCAGTTTTAAAGAACAACTGAGATTGATGGTAAAGCAGTTCCAACAACCATTCGTGCAACAATCCACAATAAACTATTTGCAATAACAGTTAACACTATTCGAGTCATTACAATTTCAAGATACAAATGAAGATCCTACGATGTTTGATGGTGTTCTTATTCAAGGTTGTTTTCGTCGAATGAAATATGATGGTCATGCGGGTGAATTACAACTCATAAAATTGAACTTGTCCTCAAAGTGGAAGGACTTGATGCATGTTTTGATACGTTTCTTATCACCAAGAAAATGAGGTTAGGATGCATGTAGGATTTCAATTTAATCAGTTATGGTGGCATTGACAGCATTGACTCTGAACATGCCTTTCAATTTTTCACAAATGATATTTAATCACTTGAATGAAAACATTACAACTCGTCAACACAAGTTTTTGATCTATTCAAGATTCCTTCAATCTGGATTTTAAAAAAGCGCGTCTAGGCGCCTCAGCACCTCAGGTCATCCGAGGAGTGCTTTTTCCACAAAGCGCAAGAAAAGCGCTAATTTTTGGGTTTTTTGAGGTCTGAGGCGTGCCTTAAGTAATTTGGGTGTTTTATGCATCAAAGTGTTGTACAATAGGTTTTTTTGGCTTGTACATGTAGGTAAAATCATATATAAACCTTATTTATAACTATATTTTAGATAAAGGATGCTAAAACCTATGAGATATTTATAAAAATTTGCATAATCTCCTTGCGCTTCGAGTACAAAAAGTCCACCGCTTTTGCGCTTTGCGCCTCATTTTTAGACCTCGTCGCTTTTTAAAACCAAGCTTTCATATGATGGATGATCAATGCTCGATTGCCTAATATTCCAAAAGTTAAAGCTGATAAGTTATAGATGATGCATATTACTCGCATCACTTTATCTAACATATTGGGTTATAGAAAAAAAGCTCATCCTCCATATAAGAAATCTCCTCCAAAGAATGTGTTATTTGGACATATCATTATCCATATTATGTTGCTCTTTTTGATGGGGCATGGAAACATGAATATGAGCATGATAGTGATACAACGGATGAATAACATTAAAATGAAGATCAAGGTGATGAAAGTAATGCTGAAGGTGATGGAGATGAAGTTGAAGGTAATGATAATGATTCATCTTCTGATCGTAAAATTGTTAGAATTGGAAGTAGAGTTGTGGATGTTTGTGCAAAGAAACCTTCTAGTGATCCCAATGTTGGTACATGTTAAGGCAGACAATGTGGTAGAAGAGGTAATATTGATTTACATGAATAGATCCCGCGTTACCTAATGTTTTACTGGTTACTCCTGTTCCAAGTCAAAATGTTATAGCTTCAGTTCGTATAGATGATTGTCACACCCCGACCACGTAAAACAACAAGACTTGGCGGACACGTCGGGGAGTGTTGTAACAGAATTATTGTTTCATAACCATGGCATAAATAATTTCGTTTTATCGAATAAATGAACTCATTGTTTTAATACAATCAAATAAGTACAACTATTATCTTTCAAGTTTTAAAGTCGTTAAGGCACGAGTCCATCCTAAGTGTAGCGTGTATCAACAATCATCACAAGACAGCACCTGAAACATGTGTAAAAATAGGTACGTCAGCATAAAAATACTTGTGAGATACATAGGTTTTGTGAATATAGGATTCATGACTTATGAGTTTAGAAAAAAAAATTGTTTAACAAAAGTCAGTCATGATCCTTGTAAAATGTTTAGTTTTATAAATCATTTGAAAAGTGATAAACAAAACAATGATATATATTTATAAAAGAATAATGTATGGTTAAGTGAATAACCATGTAAAATGGGTTTGTATTGAATGTATTGTTCGAAAAACAATATTTTGATAAAAAGGCTTATAGTATATGTGAAAATATACTTTGGAATTTAAGAGAATCGAATGAGTAATATATTAAAATATATTTCAGTTCCAATATCGTTGACCCAAGTGTACTAAATAACGCCACGGTATGTAATGCAATGAAAACACTTATATATAAGAAGTACCAGCGGCGTATCTACCATGTTTTCATCACATTACACCTGTCCCGTTATCTAAACACTAACCAAAACCCAATCGTTAGATAGATAGTACATTAAATATACCTTAGTTGTTTAAAATAATAGTTTTAAGTAGTATATTACAAGTATACTTCGGATTTATAAATAACATATTAAACTATGTTTTGGTTTCATAAATAACATATCAAAATATGCTTTGGATGTGATAAATAACATATTAAACTATGTTTTGGTTTTGTAAATAACATATCAAAATATGCTTTGGATCATTAACAAAATATATGTTGGTTTTGTACAATACCACACATGAGAGTATATCAAAATATACTTTAAAAGTGTGATTTAAGAATTCATTCAGACCTAGTGCATCAAACTACACCTTTGAGACTATAAGGATACCACAAAGGCAATCCCTATTTGGATGGAGAAACAAATTGGTTTCAGACATTCCATGACAACAGGAATGGGGTGTCTAATCCTATAGCGCTATATCATACTACCAATCGGTCTGGTGAACATAAAATAAGTACAATTCAACATTTTATTTTATGTTCTTTGAGAAATCAGTGTTTAAACCATAGATAGTCATTTAGTTTGTCAAATGATAAGTAATAACATGTATAATCAATTATACTTTGAAATCATGAAAATAACACATAGGTACACATGCTTCACCCCCAAAACAGTTGAAAGTTGTAAAATAGGGGAACTATGTACTCACTTGAGATTGCTTAGAAGTCTTAGGATAACCACCAAGCAATGCTAGAGATCACGGAAATCAAACGGCACCTAATATAGGTAACTATGTTAATAAACCGGACCTATACCGGAAGATCGGATAGAATGAGGGCTCGTAAACCAAATGAGTGTGGGAGCTCATGTAATATGGTTTAACAAAGCCTACATACTACAATGAAACCTAACCTAAGTGCTTACGACCCATTACGACCCGTTTAGGTAGGTTATGCTACTTTAACGCGTCGTTTGCGTGAAACGTGTTCGGACCGCCTAACTAGTCCTGTGACAAGTAGAATATGCCTTAACATGTCTAATATTGTTGCCAAATCAGTTTAGATGTTAAAAGTTATGTTACATATGCCTAAAATGAATTTTGGCATCAAAAGGGCATTTTGGTAATTTACCTAAGGCATATAAACTACCTATCATACAACTAACTAAACGCCGTGACCATAAGGTATAACCTCGGAAGGTTATTCCCTATATACTATGGTCACCTAATGTGTTTGGTCGGATCCTAATGATCGACCAAACAGTCGGGTTCGAAAGTATAAGCGATTGTTTAGATCGCTTACCTTACGACCCTATATAAGCACTAAACTAAAAGTGACGAGCTAAGCATGTTAAACATGCTTAACTAAGTTTAGAAAACAGGTTTGGTATCAAAACAAACGGTTTTGATACCTAAGTGTAGTTTGGTTACAAAATACGCAAGAATACGCATTTTGGCCGAAACTACGACTCGTCACTGAGCCTAGATAACGTGGTAATCAGTAGGTATAGTCACTAGGGACTATAACCATCGTGATTACGCTCACGTTATGAAGTTCAACCGAACTTCGTGTCGACCATAAACTGGTCAACGCAGAAAGTCAAACATAGTTTGACTTTCGGACTAGAAAAGCGATAAAAGAACGAAGGAACACTTACAAAGGGTCCCCGCTAGTAAATCTTGATCGAATAGCTCAGGTATGAAGTGATGGCTTCAACTTAGAGCTTTGAGATCAGATTTTTGTGGGTTTTGTAAGTGATGTTGGTGGGTATTTATAGGAAATGGACCACCGTTAGGATCGTTTATCGAATAACGTGATCGAATCTCATCCGTACATGTGTTGGAATGTTATGGTAACTCATTTTTCCCCCACCACCAGAGATTGACATGTGGCATTGGCCTTTGGGGGGTTGAAAGGCTGTTAACAGCTGTTAAACAACTTTTTCTGTTCTGAAGGGGCCTCGCGTGACGCCTAGGGGGCTAGGTGTCACGCCTAGGTCCTTCTGATCAGCAACAGTTTCCAAAGTTTCCATTTCAGTCCCCGTTGTGTATTAAGGCCATTTTCGACTTGTTTAAGGCTCGTTAAGCCATTTTCAAGGCTCCACAAGGATGCCTAAACATTGTGGACATGAAACATGCTCAAAAATATGCCGGATGTCGGTTCGTTTGGTCGTACGATCGCGATGTTCGCTTAATTACGACGGAATGCGCATAAGCGCGAAAAACAATCCAAATTGCGTGACGAATGGATTTTTCTTATGCCAAACACTAAAATAAAATATTTTAGTGCTTACATAAATTTTTGGATGTCCGGATGTATTCAGAACGTAAGTTATGCGCGAAAATGCAAACTTGTGCACTTTTTGACGCTTTTAGTCCCTGAATGACCCAAAAGTTTATTTTAGCACACAGAACCCCTCAAAGCCTATTTCTAAGCTATGTGAAGGATATTTATGGTATGTTTTACTTATGGTTATGTTCCGGAATGTCTGTTACAGTTCAAATTGGCATACTTTCGCAGTTTGTCAAATTTAGTCCCTGTTGGCGAATTAACTTGTTTTTGCCATACCAAAGCCTTCAAAACTTATTTCTAAGTTATGTAAAGGTTATTTAAGGTATGTTAAGCCTATATCACTATTCCGGAGTGTTCGTTGCATTAAACTGGTTATATTTACGCATCGGTGCGCGTATAACCTTCCAGAAAGCGATTTAGAGCCCGAAATCGAACAAGAATTGATATGTGCAAATGATACACATGTTTATTCAAACCCCAAGTATGAAATACAATATTTCATCGGTTTGGTATTTGTTTGATGGTTGAAGTGACACAGGTGTCACAGTCTCCCCTACTTTAGGAAATTTCGTCCCGAAATTTAATTTTTGAGGAAACTTGTGAAGACAACTGTGATGGTTTCGCTTTCAAATAGATCCATTGAACCCTTAAGTAAAACTCTGGGCCATGTTAGGATTCTTAGCGAATTTGTTAACCCTCAATGTGAATTTCTTGTAGTAACAAAACATGGAATTTTGAACTATGGACAGAAGAACGTTTCTTTATCATAAGAAACTTGTGTGTGCTTGAAATCAGAATTGGGGAGTGTGAGAATAAATGACATTGGTCGAGGTCCAAGCCTTCTCCCGTATCATTATTCTTGTCACTATATGTCTTAACACATGACAAAACTTCCTGTGGTTTCTGTGCACTAAATTCCATAATTATGTAGGCCTCCATAATTACGTAATTCCTTGCACAGTCCGCACAGTTCATTTCATAATGCGTAGGGAAAAATCAATTGAATAAACATGAAGCGACTTGACTAGACCACCAAAGGATATTTTCAACTAGATCAACGAACGAACTTTTTAACTAGATCAACACATGATCTTCTTAACTAGACCGTCGTATGATCTCCTTAAATAGACCACTTAAGGGATCTTTTTAATTATATCATCACATGATATTTCTAATCAGATTTTCAAATCAATCTGTTTATCTAGACCCCTCAAGGGGTCCAATTTTAGAATAGTACTTTAAAACCCAAGGGACTTGACTACAACGTAGAAGTCCATTAAGGATTTAAGATAGTAACTTTGGATATCCTACTCTGAATTCCTCATATGAGATATGAAAGATTCTACGAGGATTTGGATGGATCACATACAACCACAAAACATGTAAGAAAACACATAAGCACAAAATTAGTTAACTTGATTCTTTAATTTGTTATCTTTAGGTATGGATATTTAAAGCACACTAGGAATCCAATCCATGGATTCCATTTGGCACTTTAATGATTTTCAAGGATCTATCTATAAAGATAGAAGGATTTTCAATAAGAGTTTGGCTTAGTTTCTTAAAAGAATCGAGCGTTTAAGGTTCTTGGGGAGATCACAAGTGATCATAAGATGACTGAACCACATGAGTAGTTTATCTTTGGGTTGGCATCATAAGGTTGCATCAAGCATTCACACAACGCATAAATTTTACAGAAATAAAAACAACAAATCTTTATTTATGTAACAACCGAATGGTCTTGAAGTGTCAAAAGATAACAACCAAGGAAATACAAAACACTAATTATTCACTGCTGCATCATTGTTCATGTTTGCCTCATTGATGTTAAACACTCGTCCACGCGCTGGAGGTATGTTAACAAGTCTTGGGCAATTGTTCCTGTAGTGGGTAAGGTCACCACAGTTATAACATGACCCCGGAGGGAACCGTGCTTGAACAGCAGCAGGGTTTGCAGCAGCTTGATTTGCATAACGATAAACATTGATCAAATGTCCCAACCGCCCACAGTGGGTACATTTGTGACACTGCTCTTGCTCCAGATGATGACGGTTGCACTTGTTGCACAAAGGTGCGGTACCAACATAGTTTTGTCTTTTGCGAGGTTGTGCTGGCTGGTTTGGTGCAACCTGTTTGTCTTGAGCAGTTATGGCGCAGTTTTGAGAGGCTTTGCGCTTCTTCTTCTCGGATACCTCATCCTGTTTTTCCTTTGGCTCTGCTTGAGCAGTCTTGTCAGATGGTCTTGGGTCGCCCTTCCGAAACAACTTACCCTTCCTGATATGGGATTCAGTCAGAGTGGCAGACAATTCAATGGCTTGTCTGACAGTAGTAGGGTTGTTGCCAGTAACGATATCCTGAACTACGTCAGGAAGACCATCAATGTATTTCTCAATCGCCTTATCCAAAGGCGTAACCATAGTAGGGCATAACAGGCTCAATTCCTCATAGCGGTCAGTATAGGCTCGATGTTCTCCACTATCTTGCTTCAAATCATCAAATTCCCTTTCTAAAGCTCTCAATTCATGACGAGGACAAAACTCCTTCATCATAAGAGCCCTAAGCTC
Organism: Helianthus tuberosus; assembly: GCA_030545235.1. Lineage (NCBI taxonomy): Eukaryota > Viridiplantae > Streptophyta > Magnoliopsida > Asterales > Asteraceae > Helianthus > Helianthus tuberosus. The sequence continues at coordinate 52,513 of JARYGA010058816.1, read as the reverse complement.
AGCCCAAGTCTGTGCTAAAGCAACCTCAGCACCACGGTCTCTCATCACCCCGTTCCACCATGTAAGAGCCCTTTTCTGAAACACACTGGAAGCAAACTCGACCTTGCGATTATCAGGACACTGAACGTGACGGAACGTACTCTCAGTGCTCTCGAACCATTGTAGGAGCCCAGTTGCTCCTTCAGAACCACTAAACTTGAGTAGCTTAGCCGAATTGAAACTCTTGAAATTGCATGGATCATTATGGTTGTTGAGGGCTTGATTCATTTGAGCAAAAAGATTTGGGAAGGCAGCAGCCATTTGCTGCGCGATGATTTCCGCCAGTTCGGCATTCGCCATCTGATTGTCGCGTCGAGGAGGCATTCTAAAAGAGGAACATGAAAGGAAACGAGTGAGAGAATTAGACGAAAAGAATGAGATGAAACAAATCTGATGAAAGCAAGGATGGTGGTCATTTGTTTGTTACTACAAATCAAACAAACGACACACAAAGGCTGAATCAAAGCAATTAGATCCTCATAATGTATCGCGAAGACATGCTCGCCTATAAGTGGACACTCACCCCAAGAGTTCCCAGGTAAGAGTGACTGGTCCGATTATGTGGATTTGTACGAACACTCTAGCCTTAGACAGAAAACTCAGGGTACAGGCATTCACTCTTCCAGTTTGCACGTGTTCACACTATTTAGGACCCAAAACTTTGACGAGATTTTGAAAACTCAAAGGGGTTCCAAACCTTATAACAGAGGGTTCAAAACCTTACAATAGAGGGTTCAAAACCTAGTAATCAATCATCCAAAAACAGATGATTAATTTTCAAAGCGGATTCGAACTTTGTGTTCTCATTGTGGTTATAACCTAAGGATAGGTGAAGGTATCGTTTTATGACTAAACGCAAGTAAACTCGCGTTAGGGTCCTAGGAAGGTTATAGACTAGGTCAAAGCATTACTAATAACCTAATTCCCTATAACCATTGGCTCTGATACCAACTTTTCTGTCACACCCCGACCACGTAAAACAACAAGACGTGGCGGAAACGTCGGGGAGTGTTGTAACAGAATTATTGTTTCATAACCATGGCATAAATAATTTCATTTTATCGAATAAATGAACTCATTGTTTTAATACAATCAAATAAGTACAACTATTATCTTTCAAGTTTTAAAGTCGTTAAGGCACGAGTCCATCCTAAGTGTAGCGTGTATCAACAATCATCACAAGACAGCACCTGAAACATGTGTAAAAATAGGTACGTCAGCATAAAAATGCTTGTGAGATACATAGGTTTTATGAATATAGGATTCATGACTTATGAGTTTAGAAAAAAAATTGTTTAACAAAAGTCAGTTATGATCCTTGTAAAATGTTTAGTTTTATAAATCATTTGAAAAGTGATAAACAAAACAATGATATATATTTATAAAAGAATAATGTATGGTTAAGTGAATAACCATGTAAAATGGGTTTGTATTGAATGTATTGTTCGAAAAACAATATTTTGATAAAAAGGCTTATAGTATATGTGAAAATATACTTTGGAATTTAAGAGAATCGAATAAGTAATATATTAAAATATATTTCAGTTCCAATATCGTTGACCCAAGTGTACTAAATAACGCCACGGTATGTAATGCAATGAAAACACTTATATATAAGAAGTACCAGCGGCGTATCTACCATGTTTTCATCACATTACACCCGTCCCGTTATCTAAACACTAACCAAAACCCAATCGTTAGATAGATAGTACATTAAATATACCTTAGTTGTTTAAAATAATAGTTTTAAGTAGTATATTACAAGTATACTTCGGATTTATAAATAACATATTAAACTATGTTTTGGTTTCATAAATAACATATCAAAATATGCTTTGGATGTGATAAATAACATATTAAACTATGTTTTGGTTTTGTAAATAACATATCAAAATATGCTTTGGATCATTAACAAAATATATGTTGGTTTTGTACAATACCACACATGAGAGTATATCAAAATATACTTTAAAAGTGTGATTTAAGAATTCATTCAGACCTAGTGCATCAAACTACACCTTTGAGACTATAAGGATACCACAAAGGCAATCCCTATTTGGATGGAGAAACAAATTGGTTTCAGACATTCCATGACAACAGGAATGGGGTGTCTAATCCTATAGCGCTATATCATACTACCAATCGGTCTGGTGAACATAAAATAAGTACAATTCAACATTTTATTTTATGTTCTTTGAGAAATCAGTGTTTAAACCATAGATAGTCATTTAGTTTGTCAAATGATAAGTAATAACATGTATAATCAATTATACTTTGAAATCATGAAAATAACACATAGGTACACATGCTTCACCCCAAAACAGTTGAAAGTTGTAAAATAGGGGAACTATGTACTCACTTGAGATTGCTTAGAAGTCTTAGGATAACCACCAAGCAATGCTAGAGATCACGGAAATCAAACGGCACCTAATATAGGTAACTATGTTAATAAACCGGACCTATACCGGAAGATCGGATAGAATGAGGGCTCGTAAACCAAATGAGTGTGGGAGCTCATGTAATATGGTTTAACAAAGCCTACATACTACAATGAAACCTAACCTAAGTGCTTACGACCCATTACGACCCGTTTAGGTAGGTTATGCTACTTTAACGCGTCGTTTGCGTGAAACGTGTTCGGACCGCCTAACTAGTCCTGTGACAAGTAGAATATGCCTTAACATGTCTAATATTGTTGCCAAATCAGTTTAGATGTCAAAAGTTATGTTACATATGCTTAAAATGAATTTTGGCGTCAAAAGGGCATTTTGGTAATTTACCTAAGGCATATAAACTACCTATCATACAACTAACTAAACGCCGTGACCATAAGGTATAACCTCGGAAGGTTATTCCCTATATACTATGGTCACCTAATGTGTTTGGTCGGATCCTAATGATTGACCAAACAGTCGGGTTCGAAAGTATAAGCGATTGTTTAGATCGTTTACCTTATGACCCTATATAAGCACTAAACTAAAAGTGACGAGCTAAGCATGTTAAAACATGCTTAAATAAGTTTAGAAAACAGGTTTGGTATCAAAACAAACGGTTTTGATACCTAAGAGTAGTTTGGTTACAAAATACGCAAGAATACGCATTTTGGCCGAAACTACGACTCGTCACTGAGCCTAGATAACGTGGTAATCAGTAGGTATAGTCACTAGGGACTATAACCATCGTGATTACGCTCACGTTATGAAGTTCAACCGAACTTCGTGTCGACCATAAACTGGTCAACGCAGAAAGTCAAACATAGTTTGACTTTCGGATTAGAAAAGCGATAAAAGAACGAAGGAACACTTAAAAAGGGTCCCCGCTAGTAAATCTTGATCGAATAGCTCAGGTATGAAGTGATGGCTTCAACTTAGAGCTTTGAGATCAGATTTGTGTGGGTTTTGTAAGTGATGTTGGTGGGTATTTATAGGAAATGGACCACCGTTAGTATCGTTTATCGAATAACGTGATCGAATCTCATCCGTACATGTGTTGGAATGTTATGGTAACTCATTTTGCCCCCACCAACAGAGATTGACATGTGGCATTGGCCTTTGGGGGGTTGAAAGGCTGTTAACAGCTGTTAAACAACTTTTGCTATTCTGAAGGGGCCTCGCGTGACGCCTAGGGGGCTAGGTGTCACGCCTAGGTCCTTCTGATCAGCAACAGTTTCCAAAGTTTCCATTTCAGTCCCCGTTGTGTATTAAGGCCATTTCCGACTTGTTTAAGGCTCGTTAAGCCATTTTCAAGGCTCCACAAGGATTCCTAAACATTGTGGACATGAAACATGCTCAAAAATATGCCGGATGTCGGTTCGTTTGGTCGTACGATCGCGATGTTCGCTTAATTACGACGGAATGCGCATAAGCGCGAAAAACAATCCAAATTGCGTGACGAATAGATTTTTCTTATGCCAAACACTAAAATAAAATATTTTAGTGCTTACATAAATTTTTGGATGTCCGGATGTATTCAGAACGTAAGTTATGCGCGAAAATGCAAACTTGTGCACTTTTTGACACTTTTAGTCCCTGAATGACCCAAAAGTTTATTTTAGCACACCGAACCCCTCAAAGCCTATTTCTAAGCAATGTGAAGGATATTTATGGTATGTTTTACTTATGGTTATGTTCCGGAATGTCTGTTAGAGTTCAAATTGGCATACTTTCACAGTTTGTCAAATTTAGTCCCTGTATGCGAATTAACTTGTTTTTGCCATACCAAAGCCTTCAAAACTTATTTCTAAGTTATGTAAAGGTTATTTAAGGTATGTTAAGCCTATATCATCATTCCGGAGTGTTCGTTGCATTAAACTAGTTATATTTACGCATCGGTGCGCGTATAACCTTCCAGAAAGCGATTTAGAGCCCGAAATCGAACAAGAATTGATATGTGCAAATGATACACATGTTTATTCAAACCCCAAGTATGAAATACAATATTTCATCGGTTTGGTATTTGTTTGATGGTTGAAGTGACACAGGTTTCACAATGATTACTTTGTAAAGTACTGTTACAACCACTACAACCATTGCTACTGCAAACACTGCTCCTATTTCTTCTCAAGACAACCTACACCAAAACATAGTGATGATGTTGATCTAAAGTCTTTGGTTATAGCCCTTCAAGCAGATGTTAAAGAACTTAAAGAGACTATTCAAACACAGATATCTATAGTCAATGCACAACGAGAGTCAATTGAAGGTTCATCAGCTCGAACAATAATTGTGTGACCCAGGAGAAACGCAATAACTTGTTTAAAGGCCGGGGAATGCTTAGAATTAAGCCCCAAATAAGCACAAATGTTGTGAGAAGAATCACCCTCTAGCTAAGCCATATCTACACAAAGAACACAATAACACATGATTGCTGGTGAGTTTCAATTTGCTCTTGTTGTGCTTATGCCTTAATTATAGACATCTGTATTTGAATAGTCTCTTTAAGTTCTTTAAATTTTTCTTGAAGGGTTATAACCAAAGAGTTTAGATCAACATCATCATTAGGTTTTGTTGTACGTTGGTCTTGAAAAGAACTTGGAGCAGTGGTTGTAACACTACTTACAAAGCAATCGGTAACACATTGCGTAATGTGGTATCAAAATTAACAATAGGTAAGACAGTCTTCCTTTTTTACGAGGTTAAATGTAGTCTTTATCTAAATTAATATTACATCTACCACATTGTCTTCCTGGACTTGTACCAACATCAGGATCACGAAAAGTTTCTTTTGCACAAACATCTACAACTTTACTTCCAATTCTAACAACTTCACGTTTAGGAGATGAATCATTATCATTACCTTCATCGCCTTGATCTTCATCTGAATGCTCTTCATCCGTTGTATCACCGACATGCTCTTATTCATGTTTCCATGTTCCATCAGGAGGATAATCATAATTAGGATAAGTGGCATATCCAAATAACACCTTATTTGGAGGAGCTTTCTTTCTATAACTCAGCAATTAGATAAAGTTATGTGAGTCATATGCTTTATCCCTAAGTTATCAACTTTAATTCTTAGTATTTTAGGCAATTGAGCATTGATCATCAATTGAAGGTGTAGGATCGTGTTATGACCCGAACGAGTCTATCAGAGGAGTCTCGATCAGTTACAGGTGCGGAAAACAAGTAACCAACGTAGAAACAGCTGATTCTTCACTTTAACTACTGTTTGTATTGATTATAACACGAATACAAGTAGTTCTTCACACCGGCAGCACCTCGGTATGGAATTGTACAACGTTACAAATGATTTCGTTCAAGGGCTATATATAGGGACTAGGTTTCGCTCATATGTACATGTCCACAAAAGCGAAACCCCCCCCCCCCCCATTGTACATATAAGCGAAACCATCTACTAGGTTTCCCACATACGGACATGTGATTTCCCTCATATGAACATCAGTGATTTCCCACATATGGATATCCTGATTTCCCACATATGGACATGTCCATATATATGAAATCAACTTTCTCGGGAAATCACCACTACTACTCTATATTCCGTACAATGTACAATCAGCCCTAAACTAAGACACGAACGAAGATGTAGTCGACAGACAACTGCACCAACAGACTCCCCCTTGAATGTTGACGGAATCTTCAGTGAGAGTCTTCAACAAGACAGTTCTTCAATCTTGATCGGTCTTCTTCAGAAACTTCTTCCTGGAATCATGTACCTAGATCTTTCTCTGGTTTTAACTCTCGTCAGACTCCCCCTATCATCGAGTTGGGATCGCTGTCTGAAATTTGTTATCACCTTTGAAATCAAATCCTGGTTTTTTACAATTTAAGCCCTTCTCAGGTTCTGATGTATCTCCTGGCTTTCCGTAGCAACAGGATCAGAAACCTACACATCTCAAACATACTATTATAACAAACATAATTGTGATTCAAATAAATGAGTCAACTAAACATTTGAGAATTATTTACATTTAAAATTGATCAAAAATTTGAAACATTCCAAATTCTGATTCAACTTAATGAATCATTTTAAACATTTCAAATCAATTAACCAAACCATCTGTTCATCATGTTTAGCCTTTGAAATTTTGAATGTCAGCTCTTCCAACATCAGTTGTCGAAAATCATTTTGGATTTTTCAAAATATGAAACATAAATGCAATAACAGAAATTAAATGCAGAAATAAAATATGTACATACACTATTTTTGTGAGTTTGTGAAAGAGAATCATATCAGTTTCTGAGACATATCACAAGCACCGTTAAGCTTTAAGCATTTTAAGCTCTAAACGATTCACGTTGATTGACGATATTGTTGTCCACTTAAGCTCAATCTAAAAACTTTCAATCTGCTTACCGATACTTTAAGGTATATTAATTTTGCACTAAGTTCTTATGGATCCCACGATCTCAGCATATCCCCTCATCATGCAATACACTATCTCAAGTAATGCCTTTAAACTTTTATCAACTGTGATTTGTGCGAAAAACAAAGCAGAATGTTTAAACATTAACAATCAGGTCGATACTTCCGTATACGCAGAGAAAGTCCAATGTTTAAACAAAATAAGAAAAATAAAACAAGTTGAAGTTGTTTAGGCTTTAACCATCAGGTCGATACTCCCGTATACGCAGAGGTGATCCAAAGCTTAAACGAAACACCAAAGAAAATAAAGCAGAACGTTTAGGCAACAACATCCAGGTCGATACTCACGTATACGCAAAGGATGTCCGATGCTTAAACAAAATAAAGAAATAAAACAAGTTTAAATCTTTGCAAAATGAAATGCACAATCACAGTGACTTTTCAGCAAAGTTGTGAAAGTTCACAAACTTAACCAGTTTTTTGTCTTTCGACAATCAGCGATTACTGAGTAGGCACACAATCAAGAAGGACAAAACTAAGTACTATGCTTTCAATCATGTTTCCCACTAGAATTAGGCTTTTTCTTTATGTTTGTATCGTTATTGCAAATCTACTAGTCTAGCTGAGCCTATCGTCACATCTTTAGTGAGACCGTTTATCACTTTTTAGACTTTACATATCTTTATCATGCTGTGATAGTCCACTAATTTTCTATCATTTCCTCTTTAATACAACAAAACTCATTTTTGATTTAAAATTTTCCAATGTTTTTGACATTTTCAAATTTTCTAATTTTTTTTTTAAATTTTTACTCCCCCTAAAATCAAAATATGTTTCAATTTTGATTTTCTGGGAAAATTTGAAACAAACTGTACAAACTTGACAACTTGATGAGAATCACTTCAATTCTCCATCCACCTGGCATAAACAATCAGAACTCCCCCTCACAACAAACTATTTTCCCATTATGATTTCAAAACACTTAAGTTTGTTTTAATCAAAATGGTTTGTCCGGAAAAATTAGTTTGTTTACTAATCATTTGTAGATTCGGGGTCACTTCATCACATTGTTTTCTTCGTACACATGACAAATTTTACAATTTCAGTTTTAGATCTCAAACATCACTTGTAGAAAATCAAGTACAACTTAATGTCCCTGATTTACCACATGTAAGGCGAAAAATCACCAGAGTGAAATTTCTCAAGAAATGTGCCGATTCATGTTCCACGCTTACCAACCTGGGAACTCCGGCAAGTCAGGCTTTCCTATTTGAATAGATTCACCCAAGCCTGACAATCCTTGGGTGATTTTAAATTCTTGTTCAACAATGGTGGAAAATTTGCATCATCCATTGTTAAACCTGAATTCTCCATTTTTACCTCAACCAAAGGCTCCTCTGGCTTTGACGAACCAGAATCATTGCCTGCACATGGCTTGTCTGACTTCAACACGTCAAATTCATCGCCTGAAGGTGGCTTGTCTGACTTTAACATGTCAGATTCATCGCCGACCATTTTCTTCTTCTTCTTTTCTTCTTTCGTCCTCAGATTTGTATCCGATGAATTCGTTTTGCTTGACTTTACCATCGAGGAACTCGATTCATCAGAACTCTTATTTTTAACAGATGAACCCGAGGACAAAATCCTTTCAAGATACTCTCTCGCCTTCTTCCTCTTCTTCCTCAGTCTGTCTTTTTGCCCCTGAGAAAGCTTTACTTTCTTTTCTTGAACTTTAGGTTCTTGAACCTTCTGTTCTTTGGGCTTGACATTGACTGGTTTCTTCACCTGCTTCTGAGATTCAACCCTCGATCTTCTCATTGATCTCATTGAACCATCTCTAGCAATATGGCCAATGATGTTGCAGTTAAAACATCTTCTTGACTCAAAACTCCAACTCTGGTAGTTAACAGCAATGTGTCCTTGATAACCGCATCTGTAACACATTCTGTTATCGTACCAATCACCATTTTCAGTCCAAACATTTAGATCAAAGCACTGTTTGGCTTGGTGATAATCTTTCCTTCTCTTGTTTGCTGGATTTGGCTTTTGAGCTCTGTGGTCCGACCTGCACCACTCATTACCAACAATTTTTGAATTTTCGTTTTTTACTTTTTGTAATTTTTTATTGCGATTAGATGATTGAACTGACGAGCTTTTATTTTCTTTTTGAACATTTTTTGATTTTTTATCCTTTTGTTTTTGTTCCACATTCTTCTTTACAGGTTTTTGCTTTGAGCATTCACCTTTCTCAGTAGAATGTAGAACAGTTTCTTTAAACATTTCTTTTAATTTCAAAAATGTTTTCTTTTTCTCATCATCATCAGTTTTCTCATCACAATCTTCAATTTTGACATTGTCAAAGTTTGTGACATTGTCACTTATTGGAACGGAATTGATTGGTTTTGGACAGGGAAACTCAAATGAAGTCTCAAAACCTTTCAATTTCTTTTCAAGCTCATCTATTTTGTTCCTTGAATTCTTAGCTTCAATTTCAAGCTGAGATATTCGTTCAAGATGAACCTTGATTGTCTTTCGAGCACATTCAGCTTCTTTTTCAAGTCGAATAATCGTCTGAAGATGAGAATTTATAATTTTTTGCTTTTCAATGTTGTTTTGACTAAAAACATTTCTCCCATCTTCAAGAATCTTTATTTGACTTTGAAATTCTTTTTCCATTTTTAATTTCTCTAATTCAAAAACTTTTAGTTTATCTTCAAAATTTTTTGCATTTTCTTTCAACTTCTGGTTTTCCAATGTCAAACTGTTCAAGTTACTTAACAGTTTGTCATTTTCAGATTTCAGCTTTACACAATTTCCCTGCAAATCCAGAATCTGTTTATCATCTGCTTGCTTCTTATCATTCAGCTTTTTGATTTCCAAGGTCAAACTTTCTGCATCTTTCATGAGTTTGTCATTTTCCGTCTTAAAGCTGTCACATGTAAAACACACTGAAGCAGAACTTGAAAGTTCATTCTTCACAGATTCTTCATTCTTTGACATTTCCTTTGTCTCTGTCTTGTATGTTCCTGGACAAACAATTTTAACAAAATCAAGAGGATTTAAATTTGTATTAATATAACACCCCCTTTTAAAGTCATATTTCATGTTCTGTTTTGCAGCGAAACACATACATATTCTCCTATCAATTTCAGTAATTACATCCAAATTGATTTTATCTAGATTTCCCAAATTCAATTTATCTAGATTCTCTTTGATTTTATTCATCAATATTTTCTTCTTATCAGAATTTTCATAACTGTGCTTTTGAAGTTTATTGATGAAATCAGATGGATGTAATTTTGAAAATTTAGGCTCTTGTTTTAATTTCTTTAAAACATCATCCCATTCGGCAGGTAAAGCATCTGCAAACTTTGATATCTTTTCAGTATCTGTCAATTTTATTCCAAACAATTTTAACTTGTCCATCAAGTAATCAAATCTCCTTTCCATCTCTTTCACGGTCTCATCCTTTTAACATGCAAACCTTTCAAGTCTAAGAATCCAAATCTTCTTATCATCTTGTTCATATATGCTCATTTGATACCAACCATATCTATTTAACCTTTCAATAAACTCATTCTCCTCTTCATCAAATATTTCTGCCATATTTCAAACAATCCTGACACGTTTCTCTCAAAACAACCTGTCAAACGAAATTAGACAACTTAAGTGACCTAAGAGAGAAATCCCAGATTATCAGACACACGAGCGAAATCAGGATGATCACAAAAGCGAAACCTTGAGTGTCACAATGAGCGAAAACTAGAGTGTCACAATGAGCGAAACTCTGAGTTGTCACAATAAGCGAAACCCTGAGTTGTTACAATAAGCGAAACCCCAAGGTATCCACAAGAGCGAAACCCTTATGTGTCTTATAAGCGAAATATTGAAATGTTGGTTCACAAGAGCGAAATCACAAGAGCGAAACCTCAAAAATAACACTATGAGCGAAATCCCACAAGCGAAACCCCTAATACCCTAAGAGCAAAATCAGAGTTTGTGCACAAAAAGCGAAATCACTAATGTACACAAAAGCGAAATCAGGGTTTTGAGAGTCCCTTTGAGCGAAATCAGGTGTCTAAAGTGGTCCTATGAGCGAAATTAGAGGTATCTTGGGGCGAAATCAACAATTGTCCATAAAAGCGAAATCACTTCGCACATCAATTTGGTCCATTTTTCTTTCGAATTTCAGTCTCAAACTTTCAAGGGTTTGTCTATGTCCAATTGTCTATAATCTGTGAAATTTTGAGCGAATTTTGACCAGTAAATCTCTCTAAAATGATGAAAGAAGGTGTAGAAGCTAGAAATCTCAATGAAAATCAGCTGAATAATGCAGAACTCCTCCTCCTGAGCTCTGATACCACTTGTAGGATCGTGTTATGACCCGAACGAGTCTATCAGAGGAGTCTCGATCAGTTACAGGTGCGGAAAACAAGTAACCAACGTAGAAACAGCTGATTCTTCACTTTAACTACTGTTTGTATTGATTATAACACGAATACAAGTAGTTCTTCACACCGGCAGCACCTCGATATGGAATTGTACAACGTTACAAATGATTTCGTTCAAGGGCTATATATAGGGACTAGGTTTCGCTCATATGTACATGTCCACAAAAGCGAAACCCCCCCCCCCCCCATTGTACATATAAGCGAAACCATCTACTAGGTTTCCCACATACGGACATGTGATTTCCCTCATATGAACATCAGTGATTTCCCACATATGGACATCCTGATTTCCCACATATGGACATGTCCATATATGTGAAATCAACTTTCTCGGGAAATCACCACTACTACTCTATATTCCGTACAATGTACAATCAGCCCTAAACTAAGACACGAACGAAGATGTAGTCGACAGACAACTGCACCAACAGAAGGAATCTTGAATACACTAAAAACTTTTGTTGACGAGTTGTAATGTTTTCCTTCAAGTGACTGAATATCATTTGTGAAAAGTTGAAAGGCATGGTCAAAGTCAACGTCACAATAACTAATTGAATTTAAATCCTACATGCATTGTAACCTCCTTTTCTTGGTGATAAGCAATGTATCAAAACATGCATCAAGTACTTTCAATATGGAAACAAGTTCGATCTTATGAGTTGTAATTAACCCGCTTCACCATCATATTTCATCTTACTAAAATAACTTTGAATAAGATCACCATCAAACATTGTAGGATCTGCATTTGTGTCTTGAAATTGTAGTATGTGTCGAATGGTGTTATCTGTTATTTCAAATTGTTTATTATGGATTATTACACGAATGGTTGTTGGAACTGCTTAACCATCAATCTCAGTTGTTCTCTGAAACTTTCTTTGATGATCTTCATACGCATTAGCTTAAACAGTAATTGCGTGATGTATTATTGATCTCCAGAGAAACGCAATAACTTGTTTAAAGGTCGGAGAATGCTTATAATTAAGCCACATATAAGCACATATGTTGTGAGAAGAATCACCCTTTAGCTAAGTCATATCTACACAGACAACACAACAACGTTTAGAAATAGAGCATGTACAACATTTGCGCTAAAAAACAATGACATCATATTCAATTTTTCATGTTCTAAAACCTAATTATTTGTACTAAAGTGTTCTCATCAACATTGATAAAATCCAAGGTTAACTTTAACATTAAAATTTTTGGTAAAATTTACACTTCGAATTAAAAAACAGGGAAAGGACGTCAATTTTAAAAGCAAAATACAAATACTAAGATTTGGTGTAAAGATATAGACGAATTTTATAAATTACTAAAAATTGGTGTAAAGACATAGACGAGTTTTATAATTTACTTATAGATATACCAAATCAGCATTGTTAAAATCAACAAAAATACCACATATATAGTAAAATGAAACTACCAACGAGGTAGTGGTGAAGTGGTTGGGGAAAGACTTGGTATTCCTTGTGGCCCAGGTTCGACTCCCACTCTCCCCATTATTTTATGCGGCATCCAGGTGAAGGGCGAATACGGGTGGCGCCGGTTCGTCTTGGATGGGAGGGGAGGTTTTACCGATTATTCCACTGTCGTGCCTTTGGGCGGGTGGAGGCCGGGTTTCCGCGCATCTGGAAGAGCCAATGGGTTGGCATCGGTCGAGTAATCGACCTTGGCCACAACGCCCGGTGTCACGGTAGTTGGCACGTCGTTCCTTGCCGTTAAAAAAAAGTAAAATGAAATTGGATCGTATTAAAACAGACGTCCAGAGTATAATTATTATTTTTGTAATTCACAACCCAAACGATTGATCCATATAAAAATCCGGCTTGGATAGTTTTCTGCTTTACTTCTTTTCGTTGTATAAAGCATTGATTGGTGTGTTTGAAAAAATTGGAAGCAATCAGAAGATGGTTCTTTTGGGCGGGGATGAAAGTTAAAATAAAACCAATTGGGTAATGTGGGGAGCAAGTGATCGTGTCGCGCCAAAAAGGTGGAATTGGTCTCGGGTCTTTTCGGGACATGAACCTAAGTCTCTTTATCAAGTGGTGGTGGAGGTTTAAAATGGAAGAAAAGAGTCTTTTAAATAGGTTGATTTCGGCTATTCACTATTAACCTAGAGCTTGGTCGTTCTTCTGGTCAAGGCTGGAATTTTGGGTACTTGGAATGCAATTTTCAGACCTGGAAATGAATTAAGTTGCAGAAATATGCAGGTCAATGGCCTTATTAAAGGTGTCATCGGAGACGAGAACTCTTTTCATTTTGGGGTCGATAAATGGTTAAGCGACGGGCCGCTAATGGACCGTTTCTTAGCTTTCTTTGCATTAGAAGCAGAAAAAGGTGTCATAGTGTTAATCTGGTGCAAGATAGGGGAGTGGTGTAATATCCCCCCAGTCTTTGCATTCACGTTTAAAGATCTTCTAAACATATACAAGACCTCGGGACTGAGCAGGGTGAAGCAAAAGGTGATTCAAGCAACAATATTGGCAGCATGTTGGGTGATTTGGAGAAGTCGGAACGAGCTAATCTTCTTAGGTAACCGAGTCGGTCTGGATCGTATACCGGGTGAGATCAGGTCCACGGCTTACTTGTGGATCAAACATTGGACAATTTAGTTTTTAGATTGTTGTAACACCCTTGTTATTATTTTAACGTTTTCGTATAGTTTACGGAAATAAACATGTAATTATGATTACATGTACTTTGAAAAATACGGTTAATTTAAAACTTTTACAAATGAAGGTTTATATACATCGTAATAAATTTGAGTTTGTCGTTTAAAAGTTACGACGAAATATCATGCGGAAGCTTTTAACTTTATCGTGTTCGGTTCCTCATCGAGCTTGATTTCATTCGGGCACTCTTGGCGATCACCTATGATCAAAACCAACTTAAAAGTTAGTTTTGATAGTTAAATAATAAGTTTAAACAAGTTACATGGGTCAAATAAACAAAATTTAACAATTTTCGGATTCAGGGGGGGCTAGACGCCCCACCTAGCCCCCTTTTTGACAGCAAGTTCTTATTATGTTGCTGCATATTTCCAGCATAACCCGATTTCACGGAAACGAGCATAACTCTCTCGTTTTTAATCCGTTTTACACGATTCTTTTTCCTACGCATCCGTAATTCAATTCTCCATCTTATGAAGTTGAAATCCAACATCCGGCATAACAAAATTTCAGACCTTTAAGTCTTCGACTTAATACCTTTTTACAAAGTTTTGACCCGTTCATGCGTTTATCAAACAAACATGTTTGTTTGATCCCAAATTCACATGAATCTTATAATTTCAATGTTGTCTATCATATTAGGTTCAATTCACGAGTTTATGTATATTCTTAAACCCGTTTGTACTTAAAAGCTTATTTTGACCCGTTAAGGGTATTTAAGCACTTTTCCGCATAATTCATACTCGTTTATTTCTAGCATCTTATTTTCGCAATATTTATCAAATGATCTTCCACCACAACTATTTTTATGGTGGATTTAGCATAACTAACCTATTATCCCAAAATTTACCCATCGGTTGGTCATTTTACGCAAATGACCATTTTTATGCATTTGACCCATGAATGTGTATTCCTGTAACTTTTATTCATATCTAATGATTCCATAATCTTGATGCAAGTTTCTAAACAACCCCTATGGGTCGTTTACCCAATATACCCTTCAAGGGTGTTTTGGTCCACTTTAGTCCCTCACTTTACGACGAAGGACTTTCGTTAAATATTTGACCATAAATTATATGTTTAACTAAAAGCTTATTTATGCGTACCTGGCTCGGGTCAAGGTATTGACCCGTTTACATAACTTTTTGCTTTAAATCTTTCTAGTTAAAGCAACGCACGTTTATGTTGTTTCCTGTGATTACAACACACAACAAGCAATTGTCAAATGAAGTTGTCAAATGGTGTTAACAACACCATTTGACCCATTTAGCCTAATTGACCATTTATCCGTATGAGATGGTATTTAGTTACCATTTCATCCCTTTAAACCTATCCCGGTTTTCCCTTAAACTCGTTTTACTCAAAACCATTTTATTTGTTCGTCATTACATGACAAATTTACCTTTTTACCCCTTTTACCATAATTCATGATTTCCTACCTTTTTATTCATTCCGACTCGCATTGTATCATGCCGGATCATCGTATTTAAATTACTTAACATTATTCACGATCAATTTTCGCTAGTAAGTGTATAGTAATTAAAAAGGGGGTGTAAGTTTAACTTACCTCGGATCCGGTTTACGCTTCCCTTCTTGTACTTGATTTATTTGACCGCTTCTTTCCCAAGCCTCCACCTAGCTCGTTTAAGCGTCAAACTATTGTCAATCATTTACAAGGCGGTTAAATTAGTCATTAACAATCACGACTATTCCACCTCACTTATTTTCTATGTCGAAGCTACTATTCGACTTCATGATTAGTTAACTTAGTTTATTGATGTGCGTTAGGTGTATATATAGGTTTAAGTATATTTTAAGCCCTTTTACACTTTTTTCAGCCAAGTTTTAAATTTATAAAACACGATATTTACTAACACTAAACACACATATGGGCAAGTGAACCCATCGTGAGCGTAGTACAGTGTTGGTAAGATACCGAGGTCGTCCAAGGACACAAGAGCTTTTAGTACCAGTTTATCCTCAACGTCTAATCAAATCAAAAGTTTAGAAAAATGTTTTTAAACTAAGAAAAATAAAAACTAACTAAAATGCTGAAAATAAAAATAAAAGAAAAACAGATAGACAAGATGAATCACTTGGTTCCGACTCGTGTTTAGTGTAACCTTTGATTATTTCCGCACCTTTGCACTTATTTAAGAGATTATCTTAGTTATTGTAGTAGGCCCCTCTTTTGGAGGTGACGTTACCCTCAACCCAGTAGTTTGAGTCAGCAAGGATACAATCCTAAAGGGTCGGATTATTGAAAGATAATTAATTAAGTTATTAATGCAAATTATGGTAGGCCCCTCTTTTGAAGGTGACGTTACCCTCGGCTAAGTAGTCTGAGTCAGCAGGGATACAGTCCTAAATAGCCGGGTTATAGTATTAATAGTAGTTTAACTTATGAGGGGATCAAAGAGTTTGGACCCCCGCCATCCAATACCATTAAGTATTGAAAGAGGTCCTACTAAATTTGACCCATGTCACTTGCAGGATCTCTAAACGCTGAACAACGGCAAGACTCTTACCAAACCGTTCCCTTAACCCCCGACCAGGTAGCCAACATACCTCCATATAGACCGTGGAGATATGAATGGTGAAAATCTTTTATTTTATATAGACAGTAAAATAATGTCAAGACACCACGGACAAACGATAAGGAAGAATCACCTTCAACATAAGAAACTAGTTATTAAAGTCATTAATACAAAACCAAGTAAAAAGTGCGAAAAGATTAAAAATAAAATGGATTACACTAGACACTTGTCTTCACCAAGTGATGTAAGAGACTTAGGCAAACATGGCCTTGATTGTCAAGAACTCTTACGATCAATCTTGGATCCCGAGACGACTCACACACTCTATGATGGACAATGGATGATGGTGGTGGATGATGGTGTTATGGTGGTGGTGGGTGGTGGGTGAAGTGTGAGAGAGGTGGTGTGCCAAGGGATGGTTTGAGCTTGAGCCAAGCACTCCTATTTATAGGCTGAACAGAAGCTTGGGCACGGCCTCGTGCCCAGTGGGCACGGCCCCGTGTCCACATCCTCTCTTTCTTTATTTAATGCAGCTTGTCTTTATTAGTTGACCACGCCCCCATGTCCGCTGAGCACGACCCCATGTGCATAAGCATATCTGTACTATGAAGATTTGCCTGGATTCTGCGAATCTTATAGTTAACCACGGCCCTGTGCCCGCTGAGCACGGCCCCGTGGTGGGCAATAGAAGCTTCTACCACTTTGTCTTTTCTGCTGACACTTGGGCACGCCCCCGTGCTGGCTGAGCACGGGGCGTGTTCAGTCTTATGTCTTCTTGTTTTGCTTGGGAAGATGTTGTCGTGGGGTCGGGCATGTCACGTTTGTTCCCTTTCTTGTATTTATGTTAGATTTTGCTGTCTTTTTGCTTCTTTTGTTAATTTGAGCTCATTTAATCCTGAAAATACAAAAGGAAGACAAAAGCACACTTTTTCCAACATTAGTACTAAAAAAGGGTTAGTTTTATGCCACAATTGATGTAATTTATATGTTGCATTTTGCACACATCAAATACCCCCACACTTGAATCTTTGATTGTCCTCAAGCAAAACTCTTTATAATGTGGCTTTACACACCCAAATGGAATGGGTAGAAAAGAAGGTTTTTGGGCTTGTCATAGAGTGTCGGGATTTCCAAGATTCTTTATTAAATTTTATTTTTTTTATTTACAATCCTATTCGTCATGATTTATTTAAAACTTTTCATAAGATAAATTACTTATTAGGGCATAACATGCCTCTTTTAAAATTCTCTTTATATACAAGTTCACATACCTCACGGGGGATCACTCAACACTCGGCCGAAGATGTATTTTAGTGAATCACTCGAGAGCGGCATGGAACTTACTCCTACCATAGGCTTGCCAAGCAATCAATCCTCCTCCTTTTTAAATTTATACCTTTGTAAATATCAAGAGGACTTTTGGGTGAAGGGTTAGGCTTGGGTTAAAGGTAGGTGGTTGGGTTAGTGGTTAGTAGAAAAGGGCGAAATAGCGTAACAAGCGTCGGTTTTCGAAAGACTTTTTATTTTTGTAACTTTTATTTTGATGAAGCTATTATTCAAACAAAGTTATTTTTTTGATAAACTTGTTTGTTTATTTTCTTATGCTTCATCATCAACATTTTTTTTTTTGAAAAGTCATACGAAAAACTGAGCTAGTTACTAAAACAAAGGGGTTAAAAATGAAAAAGTTTTTGGTGGGTGAAAGGGTGTTTGGTTTGGGTTATGAAATGAAAAGGTTTAGGCTCAAAGGGGCTAACTAGGGGGATTTTGGGTAGGTGGTAAAAAAAAAAGAAAAATAATGGTGTAGAAAAAAAAAAGTTAGTCCTAATGCCTCCATCATTTACTTACTCGGGTTTAAGTTGGTAAGGACCGGGAATGTATCGTCATGGCAAGTTCTAGAGTCGTAAGAACCAAGCGGCTATTCACACAAGAAACGAAAAATGAGCATTTAATTTAAAGATATATATTTGTATGCTCAATAAAGGCTCAAAACTCACTTTTGTGGGAATGGGTTTTTATGTGATCAAGTATATATAATCAAATTTTAACTAAGTTTGTCATGCCTTTTCATAATTTTCTTATGTTGGTTCTTTTTATCACGACGCTATCGGTTGTAAATTTGTAAAAATATAACCTTTTTAGAACTTGAAATTCCCGAATTAAACCTAGACAAGTAAAAAAATTGAAAATTTTTGAAAAAAAAAATTTGGGGTGATTAGCGGTTCCAATAGAGTTTTGTGTAAGGCTTGTGTTTAGGACTTGCAAGATTCAAGGTTTTAGCATCCCCCCACACTTAAATTACACATTGTCCTCAATGTGTCCCAAAAATAAATTTTTAGGTTGGTTGAATGTGTAAAAAGGTGTGAAAAAGCAAAAAGTTTGTGTTACTGGGCGCTGGACACGGCCCCGTGCCTGGTAGGCACGACCCCGTGTTCAGGTGCCAGTAACGAAAACTTACAGAAGGTGGACACGGGGGCGTGTTGGCTGGGCACGACCCCGTGTCTGTCAAAGTCTGCAGAATTAAAACAAATAGCAGGTTCAGGGGAGTGGGCACGGGGGCGTGTCGGCTGGACACGGCCCCGTGTGGACAATCTGCAAGGTTGAAAAACAGGTTTCTTTCTTCGGTTTTCATGTCCCGGCTTTAGTAGTACTAATGCTTAGTACTCTAAGCCTCGTATGTACCTACTTAATCAATAAACACTATACCACACCATAGCAAACATCCTAATTTTACCAAGTTCATCATCCATGTCAACAAAGTTAAAAGGAAAAGGAAAATAAGTGCAGAAAATTAAAAGAAAGTAAATTGTTCAACACTTGGCATGCAGGCCTTAAATTGTTCAAGATTAAAGGTTAACCTGGGGAATCACCAACCAACCGCTTCTTCCTCCGCTCATCCCGCCTAATCCATGTCCTCGTCTTCATCATCATCATCTCCACCATGCCCGGCCATGTACTCCCGGATATTTCCAATATCATCTTGGATATCGGATATGTTTCTCTCGATCGCCCCAACCCGGTGGTACGTGTTGCTTGCCATATTGTAGGTGTTCCTGGTGCACATGAGGTTTTCCTGCAACAAATCATGTAAACTTTGAAAGTTAGGAAAACCGCCTCCTGAAGAGGATTGGCCCGGATCACCATGGGGCTGGTATTGGTACTGATGATGTTGAGGAGCGTGGAGGACAAGTGCTTCTTGCTGTTTCCATGCATGCCCTTGCATCCTTTGGAAGCTAACCGTCCCGTCTTCAGCTTCATAGATTAGGTTCATTGAGCGGCAGATGTGTATATCTACCCTACCCGACCATGGGCTCCTTCCCAATGACCTAGGTATGTTGGTGAAGTGCTTGAAGAGACGGTACACCCATCCCCCAAAGAAGATAGGGGTTGGTGCAGTAGCAAGGCGGTTATGATGCATGTTTCGGAGCATGAGGAACGGAACATCAAGGTGCCTGCGGTTATGGATGCAGTGGAGGACAACCAAATCTCTTAACCCGACGACGCCACTGCTATCGTGTCTTTGACTAAGAGAGTTGCCGA
This sequence comes from Helianthus tuberosus, assembly GCA_030545235.1. Lineage (NCBI taxonomy): Eukaryota > Viridiplantae > Streptophyta > Magnoliopsida > Asterales > Asteraceae > Helianthus > Helianthus tuberosus. The sequence continues at coordinate 32,452 of JARYGA010058816.1, read as the reverse complement.
GGAGCCTATGGATGTATCGGTAGAGCGGATCCCTCAACTTCGTGCTCTTAGTGCTGCTCGGATTGTAGTACCCTTCACCAATCTGAGCCCACACGACTTGGCGATCGTTTTCGTCTATCTCTCGCATCCCTCCAGTATTTTCCTCGTTTCCCGCATCTTCTTCCGCGTACAACCCGACAATCGACCCAAATTGTGCCAAAGAGATCGAATACCTAGTTCCGCCACATCGGAATGCTACCCCATCATTGTCGAACGGGTCACACCTTGAGTTGAACGTGAAGGTGCTATAGAATTCCAAAGTGCATTCGTGGACGGAACGGAGTCGAGTTGTTAAAGCGACTCTTAGAGGTCCTGTGACAAGGTTGTTGAAGCGGTCGAGTTGGTTTACCAATGTTAACAAATCCGTGCTCATTTGCGTTAAACCTTGTGAACTTCCTTGCCATCTGAAAGAATACACCAAAAGTTAGCACGAAACATTAGAATTTTCGGATAAAACTGCAAACAGTGGGCTGGACACGACCCCGTGTTCAGCGGACACGGCCCCGTGTCCAGGCGTCTGTTACACAAAAATTCCATTTTTCGACCCGGTTTCGAAAACTAGAAAATTTTTGGTCCAATAGGTGCGGTTTCCCCCGAAAATGAGACCCCAAGTGCCGTTTTTCCCAAAACAACCCGTTTACCCATTCGATTTTTTCTTTTTCGGTTCAAAAACAAGGGTTTGGGGTTTTTATGAGAAATCGGGCGAATCTATGAACAATACAAGTGGAATTACTTCCCATAACACTAATCTAACTAAATGCAAACAGATTTAAGCAAAAATTTGCGGTTCGATCCGTATGAAGTTCAAGAACCCTAGATTTTCCCCCAAATTTGTGATGTTTTAACTACATGCAAAAGCTAAATCTAACTAATAATAGTGATAGAATCATACCTTGATGTTGTTAGGATGATAGGAGACGTTGAAAATTTGCGGAAAATCGCCTGGAACCAGAGCGTTTTCGGGGAAACGGGGCGTGTGGAATGAAGTAACTGTTATGAAAAAGGGGATATATCCCGACGGTTGCGCGGACACGGCCCCGTGTCCAGCGGACACGGCCTCGTGCCAAGCAAAGTTTTTTTTTTTTTTAATATTTATTTTTATTTTTTTCAAGTGCTCGTGTGAGTGCCCTTGTTTCCCATGAACTTTGGTTAGAAAACTTACCGCTTAGATGTCGTCCCAATCGTTCGTAACTTACCAGGTATGATGTTGATGCTTTTATTCTTCGATCGTTTGAAGCGAGATCTCCTCCTCTTCATCCTCAATGAATCCTTGATAGAGTTTTAGCCGTTGGCCATTGACTTTGAATGGAGGTCCATTCCGAGATTTAATTTCTACTGCACCGTGTGGGAAAATATAGGTGATGGAAAAAGGTCCTGACCACCTAGACTTTAATTTACCAGGAAACAATCGAAGTCGTGAATTAAACAAAAGAACTAGATCCCTACTCGAAATTCATTAGGTTTAATATGTTTGTCATGCAAATTTTTCATTCTTTCCTTATAAATTTCGGAGTTTGAGTATGCATAATTCCTAAGCTCGTCTAATTCATTTAATTGACAAAATCAATTTTTACCAGCAAATTCTAAATCTAAGTTTACATTTTTAATTGCCCAGTAGGCTTTGTGTGCAATTTCTACTGGCAAGTGACAACTTTTTCCATAGACTAGCTTATATGGGGTTGTACCTATTGTTGTTTTATAAGCAGTTCGAAAAGCCCATAAAGCATCATCTAATTTATCTGCCCATTCCTTTTTATTTAACCCTACGGTTTTTTCAAGTATTCGTTTTAAACCTCTATTAGTCACTTCGGCTTGTCCGTTTGTTTGAGGGTGATATGTTGTTGAGACCCGGTGATAGACCCCATATCTTGTTAATTTTTTTTCAAGTTGATGGTTGCAAAAATGGGTACCTCTATCACTTATTAATGCTTTAGGTGTGCCAAAACGAGAGAATAATTTTTTCAGAAATCTTACCACGACTCTTCCATCATTTATTGGAAGTGCATCGGCCTCGGCCCATTTAGACAGGTAGTCTACTGCCACAAGTATATATTTGTTTCCTTTTGATGGTGGGAATGGTCCCATAAAGTCGAGTCCCCACACGTCAAAAATCTCACAAACAAGAATGCCATTTTGTGGCATTTCGTTTTTGGAAGAAATATTACCTGTTCTTTGGCAAGCATCACATGTCTTGACAAGACTTTGGGCGTCTTTGTAAATGGTCGGCCAATAAAATCCTGAATCAAATACCTTTTGTGCGGTACTAGCGGCACCATGATGCCCTCCGTATGGACCTTCATGACAATGGCGGAGAATTCTTTGTGCTTCGCTACCATGGACGCATCGTCGGATGAGTTGGCTGGCACACATTTTGAAAAGATATGGATCTTCCCAAAAATAGTGTTTCACATTGGCAAAAAACTTTTTTCTTTGATGATGTGGCCAACCCTTAGCGACTATACCGCTGGCTAGGTAGTTAGCATAGTCGGCGTACCATGGTTCTTCCTTGTATTCCACCATTTCTAGGGATTCCGTTGGAAATTTTTCGTTGATTTGTTCGTCCCTGGTTGCCTCTAAAGCTGGGTCTTCTAAGCGCGAAAGATGATCTGCTGCGGTATTTTCTGCTCCTCTTTTGTCTTTGATTTCAATATCAAATTCTTGGAGGAGTAGAATCCACCGAATCAAACGTGGTTTTGCGTCCTGCTTTTTGAAGAGATATCGAATGGCTGCATGATCTGTATAGACTATAGTTTTAGAAAGAACAAGATAAGAACGAAATTTATCAAAAGCAAATACCACAGCTAGTAATTCTTTTTCAGTTGTTGTGTAATTTTCTTGTGCATCATTAAGTGTTTTACTAGCATAATAAATTGGGTGGAAATGTTTTTCTTTTCTTTGTCCCAGGACAGCTCCAACTGCAAAGTCACTAGCATCACACATGATTTCGAAAGGAAATTTCCAATCAGGCGCTATCATGATAGGTGCATTGACTAACATTTCCTTTAGGGTTAGAAATGCTTGATTGCAATCCTTGTCAAAGATGAAAGGAGCATCTTTTTCAAGTAATTTTGTTAGAGGCCTTGAAATTTTAGAAAAGTCTTTGATAAACCGCCTATAAAATCCGGCATGCCCTAGGAAACTTCTGATAGCTCTTACGGAGGATGGAGGTGGTAGTCTAGAAATGGTGTCTATTTTGGCTCGATCCACCTCCATTCCTTCGCTTGAGATTTTGTGACCGAGTACTATTCCCTCCGTTACCATGAAATGGCATTTTTCCCAATTAAGGGCGAGGTTAGTTTCCTCACATCGGGATAGCATTCGTTCAAGGTTATCGAGGCATTGGTCGTATGAATCCCCAAAGATAGAAAAGTCGTCCATGAAGACTTCCATTGTCTTTTCTATCATGTCATGGAAAATGGCTACCATGCAACGTTGGAATGTTGCGGGGGCATTACATAGACCAAACGGCATGCGTCGATAAGCAAAAGTTCCATAGGGACATGTGAATGTTGTCTTTTCTTGGTCTTCGGGTGCTATCGGGATTTGAAAGTAACCTGAAAAACCATCCAAGAAACAATAAAATTTATGACCGGATAATCTTTCTAACATTTGATCAATGAAGGGTAAAGGAAAGTGATCTTTTCTTGTTGCTTCATTTAATCGTCTATAATCTATACATACTCTCCATCCTGTGACGGTTCTCATTGGTATTAATTCATTTTTTTCATTAGTTATTACCGTCATACCTCCTTTCTTTGGGACTACTTGGACGGGACTTACCCAAGGACTATCGGAGATAGGATAAATAAGTCCGGCGTCAAGTAATTTGATGACTTCGTTTTTAACCACTTCTTGAACATTTGGATTTACTCGACGTTGTGGTTGTATTACCGATTTGTAGTCATCATTCATTAAAATTTTGTGCGTACACATGGAAGGACTTATTCCTTTGATGTCTACAAGTTTCCAAGCGATCGCGTTTTTATGTTTTTTCAAAAGACTAATTAATTTTTCTTTTTCTAAACTATCTAATTTAGATGAAATAATTACAGGTAATTTGCCATCTTTGTCTAGAAAAGCATATTCCAAACCTTTTGGAAGTTCTTTGAGCTCAAGAGGTGGGTCTTTAGGAGACTCCTTATTTGGTTGCTCATTTTGATCAAGAACCTTAAAAGTTTGTTCTATGGCGACCTCTTCTTCAACAAAGTGGTCAATCTTTTCACTTGTATCGGGTGGTTCATCTTCATCTTCAATTAGGGGGTCATTGTTGCCGAATGGATATTTCATTGACCGCTCAAGATCGACACTTCTTTTAAATGCCCCTAATTGAAGAGGTAGATTGTTGTACTTCCGGTTTTTCAAAGCTTCGTGAGTTTTTACAAATGGTCGTCCCAACATTAGGGGAGCGTCATCGAGGATGACAAAGTCGGTGGGAACTACCATTTGGTTTGTTTGAACCAAGACATCCTCAACTATACCGATTGATTTTTTTACTTTCCGATTGGATAGAAAAATGGGTATTTGAAGTGGAGAAAAATCACTAATACTTAATTTTTCGAAAATGTAGTTAGGCATTATGTTAACACAAAGATCTTTATCAATTGTGACATTACTAATAAACGAATTTTGAAAGAAACATGGAACCGGTGTAATGTTAATTTCAAATGGGTCTTCTTCTATTAGCGAGGTTTGATCATTAGTTAACTTAACACTTACTGTTTCGTCAATTTTAGTGTTAGTGTTTAACTCTTTTAAAAACTTAGCATGAGTGGGAACTAAACAATGATTTTCAAAAGAAGGTGACAAGAGATTAATTTCTTCAAAATTAGACTCTTCTTGAATTTTAACGTTGTCGGACTCACCTTTTTCGTTGTTTATCTCATGTGTTGGTTTTTCACTTATTTGTTCTTCCATTTTTACACTTTCGGTTATCTATTCTTTATTTAATTCTTCTCTTGCGCGGGACTCTTCTTCCCTTGCGCGAGATTCTTTTATATAACGACCGATAACTCTAAGGTGTTCTAATATCCTATCGGTCACTTCGGTTATAGAAAAAGGATCAGGATTTTCAAAGCTTGAATCCGGTTGTTCGATCTTTTGTTCCTCATAATACCCATGTGAAGTAGATGGTTCACACCATTGTTCTTCATTGTAAGCATATGATGGATAAGGTTCGTAATTTTGTTCTTCATAATACTCATACGAGGTGGGTTGTTCACGCCATGGTTCCTCATAGTAAGCATACGAAGGTGGTGGCTCATATCTTGGTTCCTCAAAGTATGAGTATGGAGGCTCATACCTTGGTTCATCAAAATATGAGTATGAGGGAGGAGGTTCATACCTTTGGTCTTTATATGATGTGTATGAAGTTGATGGCTCGTACCTGGGCTCCTCATAGTAGGTGTATGAATTGGATGGTTGATATGAGTGACAATATTGAACCGAGTGTGGGTTACTACAATTAGTGCAATAGTTACTCCTATAATCATCCTCCTCATAGGTGTAGTTGTAACCTCCTGAGTATTGATCCATAAGAATCACTCAGCAGACCACAACCAAGTCTCGAGATCAGAAAAAAAAAAAAAAAAAACCGGAAACAGAGGCTGGACACGGCCCCGTGTTCAGTGAGCACGGCCCCGTGTTCAGGGTCTGTATCTGGGCGTTTTAATTAAATTTACTGATTTCGTTGAGCACGGGGCATGTTCAGTGAGCACGGTCCGTGTTCAAGCTACTGTTACTGGGTGTTTTTATGAAAATGTGCAGCACGGCCCCGTGTTCAGTGAGCACGGCCCGTGTTCAGGTTACTGTACATGCAAAACTAAACTAAAATGCAGAAAAATGTGCGCGCGTTTTAAAAAGGTTTTGAAAAACTGATTAGGCCGTCGATTTTAAGCTTTCTTAAAATCCTTGTGTCCCCGGCAGCGGCGCCAAAAACTTGATGTGCGTTAGGTGTATATATAGGTTTAAGTATATTTTAAGCCCTTTTACACTTTTTTTAGCCAAGTTTTAAATTTATAAAACACGATATTTACTAACACTAAACACACATATGGGTAAGTGCACCCATCGTGAGCGTAGTATAGTGTTGGTAAGATACCGAGGTCGTCCAAGGACACAAGAGCTTTTAGTACCGGTTTATCCTCAACGTCTAATCAAATCAAAAGTTTAGAAAAATGTTTTTAAACTAAGAAAAATAAAAACTAACTAAAATGCTGAAAATAAAAATAAAAGAAAAACAGATAGACAAGATGAATCACTTGGTTCCGACTCGTGTTTAGTGTAACCTTTGATTATTTCCGCACTTTTGCACTTATTTAAGAGATTATCTTAGTTATTGTAGTAGGCCCCTCTTTTGGAGGTGACGTTACCCTCAACCCAGTAGTTTGAGTCAGCAAGGATACAATCCTAAAGGGTCGGATTATTGAAAGATAATTAATTAAGTTATTAATGCAAATTATGGTAGGCCCCTCTTTTGAAGGTGACGTCTGAGTCAGCAGGGATACAGTCCTAAATAGCCAGGTTATAGTATTAATAGTAGTTTAACTTATGAGGGGATCAAAGAGTTTGGACCCCCGCCATCCAATACCGTTAAGTATTGAAGGAGGTCCTACTAAATTTGACCCAGGTCCCTTGCAGGATCTCTAAACGCTGAACAACGGCAAGACTCTTACCAAACCGTTCCCTTAACCCCCGACCAGGTAGCCAACATACCTCCATATAGACTGTGGAGATATGAATGGTGAAAATCTTTTATTTTATATAGACAGTAAAATAATGTCAAGACACCACGGACAAACGATAAGGAAGAATCACCTTCAACATAAGAAACTAGTTATTAAAGTCATTAATACAAAACCAAGTAAAAAGTGCGAAAAGATTAAAAATAAAAAGGATTACACTAGACACTTGTCTTCACCAAGTGATGTAAGAGACTTAGGCAAACATGGCCTTGATTGTCAAGAACTCTTACGATCAATCTTGGATCCCGAGATGACTCACACACTCTATGATGGACAATGGATGATGGTGGTGGATGATGGTGTTATGGTGGTGGTGGGTGGTGGGTGAAGTGTGAGAGAGGTGGTGTGCCAAGGGATGGTTTGAGCTTGAGCCAAGCACTCCTATTTATAGGCTGAACAGAAGCTCGGGCACGGCCTCGTGCCCAGTGGGCACGGCCCCGTGTCCACATCCTCTCTTTCTTCATTTAATGCAGCTTGTCTTTATTAGTTGACCACGCCCCCGTGTCCGCTGAGCACGACCCCGTGTGCAGAAGCATATCTGTACTATGAAGATTTGCCTGGATTCTGCGAATCTTATAGTTGACCACGGCCCCATGCCCGCTGAGCACGGCCCCGTGGTGGGCAATAAAAGCTTCTACCACTTTGTCTTTTCTGCTGACACTTGGGCACGCCCCCGTGCTGGCTGAGCATGGGGCGTGTTCAGTCTTCTGTCTTCTTGTTTTGCTTGGGAAGATGTTGTCGTGGGGTCGGGCATGTCACATTTGTTCCCTTTCTTGTATTTATGTTAGATTTTGCTGTCTTTTTGCTTCTTTTGTTAATTTGAGCTCATTTAATCCTGAAAATACAAAAGGAAGACAAAAGCACACTTTTTCCAACATTAGTACTAAAAAAGGGTTAGTTTTATGCCACAATTGATGTAATTTATATGTTGCATTTTGCACACATCATTTATCAAAGTTAACTATTTTCAATCACATGGTTTACAATATTAAGTCTAAATTGACATGATGTTTAGAACCCTTATCACTTCATATTACGCATAATTGCCATATCATTCAAATACGCGTTTTCACTCTAATTTCAACACTTTAGTTCTCATTTAGGCATTTTAACAAACACCTAATGTGCATAATTTGTATTCTTCTTTTATCAAGTTTATGGTTAACTTTTAACCATATCTTCAACATTAAAATCACATCCTTATGTCTAGTGTTCATGAACTACATCTAGAACTTGCTTCATATCCTCAAATTTCATAATCTAACACTCTAATTCAAGAGTTTATCATATTGCTATTAAAACCCACTTAGCACCTACATAATTAGTTATCCAAAACACTAACTTATGGTGCTAAATCAACAAGTTTACATCTAGGGTTCGTTCCTAGACTCATACTCATGTCAATTCCACCATGACACTCTACAATTTACACAAGACTTTCGTTCATGCATGTTAATCAGAATTTCAAAGTTTCACCAAATAACAAAATTTAACATACCTTGTGATCTCCTAGCTTGGGTGATCACGAATTTATTAAAAGCCCAAATTTCTTCGCTCAATTTCCTTTGATTTTGATCAAGTTTGTGAGTTTTAGGGTTCATGTGTAAGAACCCTTCTCCTGGCTCTAGAAAATGTCGACCAACACACACACATATGTGTGTGTTTTGGTGTTTATTTGTTTTAATTAAAAACATCTTTCCCTTTTGCCTCTTTTAGTCCCTCTAGTTCCATAGTTTATAAAAGTGTTATCTATTTCATGTTTCTTTTATTGTTTTTACTACACTTAACTAACTAGGTTGATATTCCTAGTTACTTAGTGGGTTCGGGGAAGTCATAACCCGTTTTATTTTAAACCCCGTTAACTCGGGCCTCTTATTATCTTTATTTCCTCAAGAGCTTTTATTTACTTTTTATTTTCATGGAATCTCTTATTTGTTTTTAATTAATATTAGGATTATTTATTTGAATCCTAATATTTACCGGGTTACTTTCACTACCAACGGTATTTTACCCGTGTATTAGAATTAACGGGGTTTGATTACCAAACCTGTTTTCGGGGTGTTACAACTGTATGTTGTAATATTTATTTGGGTATGAGCTGTTGATGTATGTACGTATGTATGTTGTAATCCAGCAGTCTGCTGTGAACGAACATTGTAAATTATATATACTAATGTTCCCATTAAAGTCAAAGACTCCAATATCTAATCTGAACCATTAGATCAACCTAAGATATAAATCATGAAAAGCTTCTTGAAGCAGAAGTTACTTTTTTTGAAAAAGGGCGATCTCATTAGAAAAATACTTAAGCAAGGTGCTCAAGTTTGTTACATAAACTGAAATGCAAAAAAGACAACATACAGGGAAATTAAAAAAACTTAAAACAACTCCATGCCTCCCAGCTCATGTTCTATAATCAAGCCCTGTTCTTGACCCATATGAATGACCCAACTTTGATGTCTCAAATAATGTTTTGTAGTGCCGTTGGTTTTTTGTTAAAAATGACGTCGTTTCTTGATCTCCAAATCATCCAGCACGTTGTCGCTAATACCACATGAACTGCTCTTCTAATCGCTTTTGACGTGTTGAAATTGTTGACATATTCCAGCATTTCGACTACGTTGAGGAGGTACCGAGGTAGAGGAATCTTTATTTCTCACTTTCCAATCACCCCAACACTAAACCATCTTCCTCCCACATCAACAGATCCTTTCAGTTTGTTTTTTCAATTTGCATCGCATCTTCATTCAGAGGCTATGTCGTTCGGTTCATCTTCAATAACGAAGATAAAGCGTGTACGAAGCCCTAACTGTTCTTCTTCTTTTTAACCTTTCAGATTTACAGCCAAATTGGTCAACTCGGAAGGTTCGTCTGTGTGATTTTGATGAAATTAATCTAAAAGAAGACTTTGATTTTGATGAAATTAATCTTCTTGAAAGGGAAATCAATAGCCAGTTAGCCACCTTCGCCAGCTTCTACCAAACGAATTCCGGCTGAAACAAGGGCCACGGTTTACATAGTAGCAACCGGTACCGATCGATTGCAAGTTAATCCAGATTCAAGGTAACAACCTAACTCGTAATTTGATAGTTATCATTGTTATTAGAATATAATAACAATGATAACTATCGAATTACTATGATAGCCAAAAAAGCATTTGATAACTATGTTTTTAAGGTATTCTTTTACTGATTAATAACATAGGAGTTGTAGAATTCTTCAGCATTTTTGCGCGCTTCTTTCTCTATAATTTCGTATTTGAAATGAAATACTCTACAAACAGCTTTTGAGAAAATCTGAACATCTTATTTTATATGGTAAATTACACTTTTCGTCCTTTATGTTTATATCGGATTGCAATGTATGATCTTTAACTTCAATAATTACAGTCACAATCCTTTATTTAGAAAACTCCGTACACCCTAGGTCCTTTAACACTAACTTAGTTAAGTTTTCAAGTTAACTTTGATCACATAAGGGTAATATAGTTTTTTTACCTATTTATCTAAAATTGTTATAATAAATAAAAAGTAATTTTTAAAAGAGTAAATTACAAAAATCGTCCTTTATGTTGACACTAGATTGCAAAGTGTGTCCTTTGTCTTCAAAAGTTACAAAAAACGTACTCAATGTTTGCAAAATATTGCATGTTATGTCCTTTATCCCTAATTCAGTTAGTTTTTAGGGTTAAATTTGACCAAATGAATCTCACATAAGGGTATTTTAGTCATTTTACTTTAAATACTACAGTAATAAAGATGAAACCCGTCTTTCTCAGTCTCAATCTCTCTCTCTCTACAGTATGAATTCAAGGGTTCTGATTTCTTCAGCAATTCTTGCATACCAAAATCATGACATCCAATTCAATCAATAATTTCATCAAACCTTAAAACCCCATAAGACGCCGCCGCCATCGGAGATCCATAAGTCGCCGCCGCCGTCGTCGTTCTGCCATATCAATAAGCCGGAAAAGAGTGGGGGTTTTAGTACACGCTGCCAGATCCGTCGTCGGAGATACATAAATCGTCGTCCTTCTGCAAGATCCATAAGTTGTCGCCATTATGCTAGATCCATAATTCGTCGCCGCCGCCGTCGAATGATTGATTCCTGATGTATGGTGTGTAAATGTGTTTTTAGTACACAATCTTCTATGTATTTTTTATATTTGATTATGGTTTTTAGATTGAATCGATGAGGTGGTGTTTGTGGAAGATGAAATTTGGGTTATTCTTTGAAGTGGTGGGTTATGGCTGTAGGGGGCAAATGTTAGTCGTGGGTTTGATTGGCGGTAAGATGTAGTGTGGGGTGTACTGTCATCAAATCATATTATCAACATGGGTGTTGCTAAATGCACTACCATTTTCTTAATTTTTACTGGTTGCACTTCCTCCTTAAACTTTTTAAATAAGTATAATCAAACCTTTTAATTTGTATTTTTTAATTGCATCTAATTTAAGTTTTTAAACATTTCAAAAAAGATAATTAAATCAGATAGCTAAAACTTATCTAAAATTTTATACGGATTGAATCTGTATCAATTATTGATCCCCAACAAAATTCAAAAAGTGCATTAACATAGTTTGTTTTGTTTTTTGTTAAACTTCAACTGGAATATAATTTGTTTTGGTTAAACACTTAAAACTTCATCTATTTTTTTCTCATATAATAATGATAATCTTGATGATGTAGATGGCATGAAACGATTGATCAGTCCATCACAACTGAATCTACATGTGCTTTTTTCACGTGAATAGCCATTTTAGTTTAGTTAAACTTCATAATTTCTTTTTAAAAAAATTCACAAACTTTTGGGCGAATGTTTGTTTTTGAAATTTAGTTCGCATCCTATTTTTATATAAATAATATACAGCAACATGTAATATAATAAATCTTTCACGTCAAATCAAATTATTAAAAAGTATCAAAATCATCTGCGCGAAAAAAAAAAAACTTAAACAAAACAATCAACAAATAATACAAAACAAAATCATCTGGGTGAAAAAGAAAGAAATTTAAACGAAACAATCAAGAATTAATAAAAAAACAAACAGGGAATGAACAAAAAAAAAAGAAACCGTAGACAATTGAACAAAACAATAATATATAAAAGGTAAAGGGTGGAATTTAAAAAATTATAAAAATGATATTTTTAGAAAGAGATGTATAAACAGTAAAAATGGAGGTACATTTAGCCACACCCTATCAACATTTTCTATAATTTTCTGAAATTTTGTTTTACTTTATTATTGCTTGTTCTGATGTCTAATATCCAATATAGTTTTACACTATATATCAGGAATCGACAGGCAGTGGTTCCTTCGGTGGTGGGGTGGTGGTAGGTGGTGGTAGGTGGGTGGTGGTGGTGATGGGAACAGGCGGTGGTCCAGTAGTTAGAGAGAGAGAGGTGTTGTGAGAGAGAGAGGGGGGGTTTATGTGTGTGTATATATAGATAATAATTATAAATAAAAATATATATTTTTTTTTATTTATTATGTTAATGATTATTTATTTTATTATTTAGAGCAAAATGACCAAAATACCCTCATGTGGGGTTTATTTGTTTAGATTTAACTATGAAAACTAACTAAGTTAGGGCTAAAGGACATAACTTGCAAGAGTTTGGAAACATCGAGTACGTTTTTTGTACTTTTTAAAGACAAATGACACACTTTGAAATCTAGTGTCAACATAAAGGACGATTTTTGTAATTTACTCTAAAACAAATCTCACTCACTTTCTCTCTCTTCCTTATCTCTCTTCCACCGTCACCATCATCTACCACCACCCGCCACCATGCCCCGCCACCACCAACCCATATCAGCACCCGCCCACCACCAACCCACCATAATTATCTTTCAATTCTTAAAAGAGTAAATTACAAAAATCGTCCTTTATATATGTTACTTATTGCAAACTGTGTCATTTGTCTTCAATAATTATAGAAAACGTACTCGATGTTTGCAAACCCTTGCAAGTTATGTCCTTAGCCCTAACTCAGTTAATTTTTTGTGGTTAAATCTGACCAAATGGACCCCACATGAGGGTATTTTGGTCATTTTACTCTCATGTGAGGTACATTTGGTCAGATTTAACCACAAAAATACCCTAATGTGGGGTCTATTTGGTCAGATTTAACCAAAAAAAAAATAATTGAGTTAGGGGCTAAAGAACAAAACTTGCAAGGGTTTGCAAACATCGAGTACGTTTTCTGTAATTATTGAAAACAAATGACACAGTTTGCAATAAGTAACATACATAAAGGACGATTTTTGTAATTAACTCTTCTTAAAAACATGCTCATTGTCAAAGTACCAATCTCTTTTGACTTTTCAAAACCCACATCCTAAGGACCAATCTCTCTCTCTCTCAAATTCCTGATGGTAAACAACTAATCAGAAACAATTATGTTGATGGTGAAACAATCTGAAACTTTGTGATGAAAAATTGATAAAGAAGAATGGGTTTTCAGTTGTTTCTATGAGAGAGATGACGGTTCCGACTAACGATTCCGACCACCACCGATGTGACGATGACTAACGATTCCGACCACCACTGTGACGGTGCTAGATCCGAGAGATGGCGATTAATAGTTAAAACCCTGCCATCTGAACTCGGATTTGGAGGTAGTGATCTAATATGAAAGAGAGACTTTGTATGTGTGCGCGTTTAGAGAGAGAGGCCGGCCATTAGTGATGGTGGTCGGTGGTCAGTGATGGTTGAGGGTGGCCTGCGGGCTGCGGCCATGGTTTATTGTTTTTGGTTGAGGATGGCCGCTGGTCAGTGATTGTTCAGATGTGGTAGCAGGTGGTGGTGGGTTTGGTTGGGGAAGAAAGGCTTTAAACGACCATGGGGTATGGGGCGGGAGTTTGGGCGTGGGTTGGGGGAAAACGCCCAAGCCACCACCCCGGGTGGGCTTGGGTTTGGGCGTGGCCCCTTTGGTGTGGGTTTCAGCCCGGGCGTGGGGCGGGCTAGCAAGGTGACATGGCGTGCTCTCAATGGCCAAACCAAACTGATGCCCCCAACCCAAGCCCCCACCTTACCCCATAGGCGTGGGTTTGGATTTGAAATTATACCCCAAGACACGTGTCAACCAAAGCCCCAACCCAAGCCCACCATACCCCACGGTCTTAGATCTGGTAGGTTTAAGTATATGTATTTTAGGTTTTTGTTTTTTATTAAACTATTTTTAATTAGATAAAAGACTAAATTACCCTTATGTAATATGATTTAACTGAAAATTTTAATTGAGTTAGTATCAAAGGACCTAGGGTGTACAAAGTTTTCTAAATAAAGGATTATGACTGTAATTATTGAAGTTAAAGGTCACCCAATGTAATCCGATATAAACATAAAGGACGAAAAATGTAATTTACCCTATTTTATATTTAGAATATAGCTTATGAGGAAGTCTGTACATAATTCAATATGGTATCCATATACTTCTCATAAATTATTTCTGTAGTACCTCGCGAGCCCTATCCTAAGTTCCTAACATGTTTACAAACACATTTTATTGAATTAATCAAAACTATGTTGCTTTTGTATTCAAATGATAACTTTTTCATTCTGCCCTAACAAAATGACATTTATATTACTTTCAAGAGAATGCTATTTCCATTAACATTATATTAAATTGTTTTATGTGATGGCACTTGAAATGTAATTATTTTGTATGTAGCTCTTTCAAAGTAGTGCTTTATAGTATGACACAATCAATTTGTAAGTTTTTTTGACAAAATAAAATAAACCTTTTCCAAATATGTAACTGTTTTGTATACTAATAATCTTTTAAATATATTTATTTAGCGTGACATATTTTATAAATGTGTAGGGTGAAAGGAACATAACAGATTTGAAGGGTGTTTAGGAAAGAACTCTATCATAGGAAAGAATTATAAGCTCCTTGAAGATGTGCAAGTTCATCTTCTATCCTCCTTGAAATTCAATTTGGACAGGTTATTTTTGTTTTCTTTTAGCTACTTTCAAAACACATATTGTACAATTATGATATTAATCGGCATTTGTCTTAATTGCTGAGTGTTATGTGCGTTATGTCCAAGACTTGATGCAAAACTACTATCCAGCCGAGGGTCTCACTGGAAGCAGCTTCTCTATTCCTACGGAGTAGAGGTAAGGCTGTCTACATCTTACCCTCCTCAAGCCCTACCTTTGTGACATCCCACATTGGTTGTAAAGGGGAACGAAAGCTTCCTTATAAGGGGCTTGATACCTTCATCATCATGACGCGTTTTAAAACCGTGAGGGGTAGGCGCTGAGGGCGTGCTGGCTACCAAAGCGGACAATATCATTGTGCGTTTACGCTGGGCTGTTACAACCTTAGCTTTGCTATTGGTGGGATTGACTGAGTATGATGATGATGATATAGTAGTTTTGTTCAACTATTGTAGGACAACCTTTTGTCTTGAATATTTATCCCTTCTCCTTAAGCACATGATTGATCCACTAATGACACTTACAAAGGTTTGTATAATTATTTATTTCTACTCGTGGCGAATAGTAATTTTCAAATTATAAATTATTATTGTTATTATCTTAAGACAGGATGAAGTTGTTGAGTTTATGGATGAGTTCTTCATTAGCCAGGAGGACTTTGAGTTGCTAATGATCGTATCTAAATTTTAGGTATGACTATTATTAGGTCAAGATAATAACCATTTGTTTCTTAATATGTAGTTATAGTTTTCGTTAATAAGGTGTAATTTTATGTGTGAGGTGTGAGTTGTAAGTTGTAAAGGGCCAGGTGCATTTTATAGCTAATTTTAGCAATTCAAGATAGAACATCACCTAAATTATTTTATGAGTGAATTGCAAATTTTGTCCTTTATGTATATACCAAGTTGCAGGCGGTGTCCTTTGTCTTTAAAATTGACAAGTTTTGTACCTTTTGTTTCAAAATCTTGCACAGTATGTCCTTTGGCCTTAACCCAGTTAATTTTTTCTGTTAAATTAATTCATGTGACTTGCACATGAGGGCATAATTGTCAATTCACCTCTTAGAGACTAATTATAACTTTAAAAAGATTTAAAAAAATAAAACATATATAAATATAACCCACTCTCACATCACATATCCCTCTCTTCTGATAATCACCACCACCACCTGCAGCCATTGCCACCACCAACCACCATCTTCGCACCACACTTACCACAACCTGCTGCCATCGCCACCACCCACCCACATCACCGCCGCCGCTAAAACCCATCAACACCCAAACCCCCAAATCTAAAACCCATAATGAGTTTGTATAAAACCAGCCACAACACAGACCACCACCATCAGCCGGAAATCGCCGCTTCTATTGCATTCCATCATCACCTGCCGTCGCTGAAGATTTTGATTTTAATTGTTGTTTTCCCATTTGGTTTATTAGGAAAATGTTCAGATTTTGATTTTACTTTTTGGAAAATTAATGAGGGTTAGAAGTTTTCTCTGTTCTTGATGAACCCTAACTTGTGATAATTGTTATTCTTGATGTTGTAATTTGGGGATCATGTGATGTTTTCCGGTAATGATAATTTATTGGGAAATTGGCCTGTAATAATCCCACCTCAGAATATTCCTCCCACCAGTCCCACCTTTCACTTATTTTTCCTACAATGGTCCCCCGTTAAAAAAACTTAACGGGGTTAAGTTTTTTTCCAAATTACAAACAAATTTTTAGGGCTTTTGATTAGAACGACGATACGAGTCCATTAATGTAAAACTTGCCTCGAAACGGTGCTCCAAACGATGAAAACGACGCTTCAATTTGGGTGTTTAAATTTCCAATTAACCAAAATCAAGTGACTTGGAGCACCATTTCGAAGTAAGTTTTACATCAATGGACTCGTATCATTGTTCTGATCAAAAGCCCTAAAAATATGTTTGTAATTTGGAAAAAAGCTTAACTCCGTTAAGTTTTTTTAACGGAGGACCATTGTAGGAAAAATAGGTGAAAGGTGGGACTGGTGGGGGAAATATTCTGAGGTGGGATTATTAATGGCCAATAAGGTCTAGGTGAGATTATTAGAGGCCAATTCCCCTAATTTATTAAGTGGGTCCATCTCCAATACCTTCATTTCTTTTGAGTGAAAATGAAAGCATTTGCTTCAAAAAACAAACGTTGCAGAGGTATTATTCTCCACATGTGTTGTTGTGCACATAGATAAACTGTTAGATGATTTTGCTATGAGAATTTTACTTTTGATGACGAACTTTGTTTCCAATAGTCTGGAATCTAAATTAGGTAGGAACTGTTTGAAGATTCTACTGTTTTTGGTGGCCAGATTTGGTGGTCAGTGGTGGCGATCACAGGTGGTGGAGGTGAGGGTGGTGGGGGTAGGGTGAAGTTAGAGAGAGAGTAGGTTATGTATACTTTTTAGAGAAAGAAATAGATGGAGTTGATATATAATTTCTTTTTAAATGTGTTTCTAAATAATAGGGTAAAAGGACAATTATGCCCTTATCTGCAAGTCACATGACTTGATTTAACAGAAAAAATTAACTGGGTTAAGGCCAAAGGACATACCGTGCAAGATTTTGAAACAAAAAGTACAAAACTTATCAATTTTAAAGACAAATGACACCGCCTGCAAATTGATATATACATAAAGGACAAAATTTGCAATTCACTCTTATTTTATTCATAGGTAAATGAGTAGAAATTACCAACTTTACGGTTCAACCATGTGCTGGCATTTGCTTTATAATTTTATATCTTGAGAATTGAGAGTATACTTAAATTATTGTTTGTATATAAGCCTAGAAAATGGGTCAGTCGAGTTCCAACCGGGCCATTTTAAAAATTAACTAGTTATTTTTTGCCCGTACGTTGCGGCGGGACCCAATGACTACAAAAGGCGTGTCAGCAACGGGAAACAGATACCGAATATCAAAACATAAATAAAATGACGTGGTAGGGATAGTCACCTCGTCATAAAAAACGATTTTAAATAACCTAATATATAATAATAGGACACACACGTCCTACACGTTGGAAATTCGGTTGTTTTCAGTTCAGTTATTACGGTGCTAACACGTTAAAATATGGATGAGCTCGGTACCGGTAACGGCAACAAAAGTACCGATCCGGAAAATCATTGAAATTAGGTGCCGGCACCGAAAATGCTCGGTACAATACGGTATGGTATTTGAAGGTAAAAATAAAAAATACAGGTATGGTGCTAGACCGGTGTCGAACCGAAAGTAACGATTCTGAAAACGCCAAAAGGTGGGTACCAAATTGGTACCGAAAATGATTTGATATAGTAAATTTGGTACTGATACGATACCGGTTCGTTTACAGGATTTGATACGATTTGCTCATCAATATTCTAAATACCCAAGTTAATTTTACATGCTACAATTCATTCATTACTGAAAAAGACAAAAAAGAAAGCAAAATAAGTTGCTGTGTATATAAAACCTCATTCAAACGAAATACAGTTTACTTACTGTGTGTATGAAAAGTAATCAAAACGGTGCAATTACTTGCATTGCTGCGTTGCTACAGGATTTGATGAGCTCGGTACCAACCGGTACCGAAAATACCGTTACCGAAATCCCCAAAAGTGGGTACCGGTACCGAATATACCTAGTATGGTACGGTTCGGTACCGGTCGGTACTGGTACGGCACCGGTATTTGAGGGTACAAACCGGTGAATACCTGTGCAGAACCGGTACCGAAAATACACCGGTTTGGTAAATTTGAGACCGGTACCTATACCCGATATCATTTGCTCATCTCTTAATGATGTTACTATTTATTCCATTCTAATTTTAATTTAAATAAAATAAATCACTGTTCATTCAGTTTTGTTTTTATTATATATAGATATGAATTTTGTTCGGGTCAAAACAGATTTTAACAAAAAAAAGGTGTTTGCCTTGAAATGGGTCATATTAAGTGTAGTTGTACTAATGGGCTTGTATAATTTAGTCTTTATCCAATAATATTGACTGCTGCCTTGTTTTTAATTGGGTTGTTGGATTTTAATAATCTTAAGTTTCACATGTTGACCGATAATAATCCTAACTTTAAAAATTCCCTTTAACAATCTCAACTTGTAAGAATTTGTCCCCCATTGATCATTTTCTAACATATAAGAATTTGATTTCCTCAATAAATTCAAGTGCACGTGCACCCTCCTTAATCGATTCAAGTGTATTGCAGTTAGAAAATGATCGATGAGGGCCAAATTTTTATAAGTTGGGATCGTTGGAGGGAATTTTTAAAGTTGAGATTATTATCGGCCAACAGGTGAAACTTAGGATTATTAAAATCAATAACTCTTTTTTATAATTTGATTCAGCGTTTGGGATGGACATGCTTAAGAGGATTCTCAAAACGAGGCATTCTACAATGCTCAACTGATTGCTTCTTGCTTTTCTACAACTTATGGATGGGAAGTGGTACATGTATCTCATGTAACTTGGCAGTATAATGTTACATACTAGATGTTGTTTAGTAACATTTGGTAGTATGTCAAAGAATGTGTAGGTTTATAAATTAAAGATACTAAATTTTAGAAGTATATAGTGTACCATCAAAATGTTTTGCTTTTCAAGCGCTGAACATATTTGTTGAGTTTGAATATTGTTAAAGTCCATCAAATGTTACTAAACAACAACATTTAGAATACAAATGATAAATACTTGTCATTATACCACTAATTAACCCGTCTATCAGACGGATATAGAACTAGTTTGTAATGGTGATGAGATGAATGAAATTTGCTTTCCAAAAGAAAAGCCCAATTGCTTTCCAAAAAAGAAGCCCAACAGTAGGCCCACATTTAAAGTCTTAGTGTTAACAGGCCGAAGATATTCTTATAGGACTTTAATTCAACCTCTAACCATCAAGCATTAAATATGCAAATATTCTTATAGGACATTAATTCAACCTCTCTAACCATTAAACATTAAATATGCAAATATTCTTATAGGACATTAATTCAACCTCTAACCATCAAGCATCAAATATACAAAAATGAAATGTTTTTAAGTTACACACGTAATCATGTTGATAATAATGTATTTGTTATCATATCAGATTGTCACACGCGAAGCGTCAATGAGTGAGAGGGGTGGTCACCTCTTGAGGGTAACTTCCCGTCAATGATTTCTTGCCATGTCAACACCCCTCTCCAACTCCCTACTTGCCCTTAATCACAGTTCACCAACCCTTTTAAAAAAAATGTATGATTGGTTGGAAGAGAGTGAGGCTCACTATACGCCTCTCTCTCATCTTCTCTCCTCCCCCCTTGTGCGGTGAACAGGGGCGGACCCACATAGAGTGGATCGGGGTCCCCGGACCCCAATGTTTTTAAAAATTGTAATAGAATCGGTAATTAATTTTCTGAATGACCCTATAAAAATAATAAGATGGACCTCATAACAACATGAAAGCTGGTGTAGTGGAATTTCACCTTGTATGTTACTAAGCAGGACCCGAGTTCGAGTCTAGAAACACAATTTTTTTTATTTTTCGTTCTATTTAAATGTAAGTTGATAAGTTAAGGTTTTAAACAAAATAAACATTCAACATAGGATCCAGTTCACAGAAACAACAAAGCCCAACTCTCACCTCTTGCTATCCAATAAGCCAACATGCTCCCACCAAAGGTAAACCTATTTTTTAGTTTTGTAATTTTAGTTTTGTTAATTTATTCTTTTTGTTGTTTTAGTATTTTTTTTTTACTATGAATTTTCATATAGAAATCAGTAACATGTAATAATCATAGGAATGATTCTTACTTTTTCTTGCCAATGTTCCAGTGAAATGTAATTAGACATTTTTAAAAGATGAAACTCGTAGAGAATTACTTTAAAAATTTGTAAATGGACATTTTTAAAAGATGAAACTCGTAGAAAATAACTTTAAAAACTTGTAAGTTTTGTTTTCATTTCAAATGACATCATATTTTTATTGGAGTAAACTTCCGTTTTGCTCCATGTGGTTTGATCACTTTAACGGTTTTGCCCCAAACCTTTAAAAATAGTCATTTTACTCCCTGATGTTTTGGTTTTGTTGCCAGTTTGCTCCCTGCGGGGAGCAAAATGGAAAAACAAATAATTTGGAAAGAGTTAGAGGCGGGGAGCAAACTGGCAAAAAAACCGAAACATTAGGGAGTAAAATGACTATTTTTAAAGGTTTGGAGCAAAACCGTTAAAGTGACCAAACCACAGGGAGCAAAACGGAAGTTTACTCTTTTTATTGTGTGTTTTCTAATGAGTAATAATTATATATTGTTGTTATGACATTGTATTTTGTTATGTTCCTCGTCTCGTCTCGTCTCGTCTCGCCTGCCCCGACCCGACCCGAAAATTCTAATGTATGGCTGTGAATAATATGTATGCCGAAAAAAGTGGACCCCAGTGAAAAAAATTCCTGGGTCCGCCACTGTCGGTGAACACTCCCCGAATTCACAGTCACTGCGCGGTGACTTGGTTGATGGCGGTGCTGTTCCCGCGATCACTCCCTACACTCACCCCTTTCATCCTAAGATTTTAACTCTGTTCGGAATCAGAATCTAATTTTTTTAATTGAAGATTGCAATATATTTTGTCTTATGTTTTTAAGCTTACTAGAGTTTTAAGGGATTAAACTACAAGACAAAAGTCATACGTCATATAACAACTCTCTACTTCAACTCAAGATCACTATTACTAAATATACTAATTAGTATTCTTTGGAGTAGGTTTCTTCTATTGGTGAAACTGTAAATATCCAGGCTAGTAACTCTTTAGCCGATTAATAAGTAATAAAATATTTTGTTGGCCGTTTAAAAAAAAACTAAATATACTAATTAATATACCTTCAATTGGTTAAAACCTAAGTTAAAAGATACATTTTATATCACCTAAAATTCTATATAGATACAATACGAAGATTCGTCTATCGTACTTCCACTCATTGTTTTATTTTTGTCTGTTGTCTTTTTTTTTCTTTTACTTTTTTTAAACTTTCAGTTACGTGCTTATTTTTATATAAGTGTCGGTATAAATTTAAATTGATTTACGTTTCGTCGTAACTTTTTTTTAAATGAGTAGGCTAAGATATTATAAGATATTTTACTTACTTTTATGTACGTGTTTAATTGGTACGTTTTCATTAAACGATATAAATTCGAGTTACTTTACGTTGGTCATTTCCACCACGCGCTTATTTTCAAGTTGGTTAACGTTTCGATGTAAAATTCTTTCGCAAATATGTTGGGACAAATATTAAACGTTTTCGTGCTTATTTTTATATACGTTCTCAGTTGGTTAATGTTTTGACATAAATTTCCCTCGGAGACTAGTCGGGTTAGATATATTTCGTTTTGATTAGACGATATAAATTTGAGTTACCGTATGTTTCGGCTGCGGCAACGCACATAAAATTTACTAGTTCTAAACATAGACATGTGACTAGTAAATACTTTAAATCTTTATTACCTATTTTATCGATGTGTTTAGCTAAATTGTGTGAACAAACACTTACGTGTTTATAAATAACAAAAGAAAACATTCTGTACAAACTAAAATACTTTGTTTATACTTACTTTTTTTTATTTTTTTTTATTTGAAAAATGTGTTAAATCGTTTATCGTTTATTTTCAAAAGTTTTATTATACTTTTTATATATATTCATAAGATAATACTTTCTTTAAACAAATGTACGATTTATTTACAAATTTGATGAAAGAGACTAATGACCTGATCAATTATAATTTAAATCTTTTATTAATTTAACTTGTTTTGTGTGGACGTAGGTCTATCTAATGCATCCTTTAATCAAGTGGTGTGTATACGTTTACTGATTAAAAACAAAATTAAATGATGATGCCATTAAAAAAAATGCCATCAATATATTAAAAAAAACAAAAAAAAACAAACCTCATTGAGGGTTCCAGATGGTGGGGTTGTTAGCCGACTCTCACGACTCATAATTTTAAACCAAAACCAAACAAAACCGTACGTTTGAGTATGGATATTAAACCAAAAAATTGCTTTATTTTTTAAAGCCTAAAAATATTAAAGTTATATATTAAATATATCGTAATAATATGAATTTATTAAAGCATTGAAAGAAATATTAACTATGATATTTATGAGATGATATTCTAAAGTCTTCAAAACATTATAATTGCAACGGATTATTCTAGAAATGAGTAAAGTCTTAAAAAAAATGGGTTTAAATATCTTGTTGGTCAGTCTTTGGCTTCTCTAGAAACAAGAAATGAGAGGGTTTAGTAATTTGAGAAAGAGTTCGAATAGAATTTTGGAAGAAATAAAAACGAGTTCGTATATTTGGATAAAAAATAGGGTGAGATTTAATTCGGTAGATTAGAGTGATCGGTGTAAATGTAATATTCGTTTGTAATATATTAGACGGTGTAAATTTCAATATTTCTTTTTAATATTGTGTTAAAAGCGCTAAACATCATCGATATGAGTTATCGGAGGTTAGCTCGATCTCAAGGGGTGGTGAAAGACATCAAAATAATAATAATAATAATAATAAATAAATAAATAATAATAATAATAATAATAATATTATTATTATTATTATTATTATTATTATTATTATTATTATTATTATTATTATTTAAAGTTATGTTGATCGGTTAGGTTTAAGTTTATTATTAGTGTGTTTGAATTTTAAATAGGAGTCCTAGTTTGTGTAGGCCTAAAATTTGTAATCGGGTATTATATAAACCCGATAGATTTATTGTTTTCTCTTTGAACTATTTCAATTGTATTGTTTTGATTTATCTATACAATATTACAATATATTTGAAAATGATTTTATTTTAATTTTAAGTAATACAAATACTATTGATCGAAGTACAATCATTAATGCATGTGTTGATTTTTTTTTTTGTTGGAGTATATAGGTTTTTTTTACAATGCTTAAATTTTGATGACTCGACTTTATTTATATTTCGATTACGTACATTATAGTTACACTTTTTTTCTATTACTCTAACTATGCCATGATTTTTAAACGATCATAATTTTTTTATAAGTTGATATTTTCTAAAAAAATATATACATACCATAAAAAATAAACATTTGTTATCTTTAATTTGAGTATAGTGTTATTATAGTTTTTTAATTAAAAATTGTTAGGTTACATGATTAATAGTATCTATGAATGAGAAATAACCAAACAAATAACATACTAAACCGAACAAAAATCAAGCAAAAATTGAATTAACCAAAAACCGAATTAACAAAAAATCGATTATCGTCTTTTTGTACCCTTAGTTAACCGAAATCAATCAAATCGAAACCGAATCATTTATATTTTCATATATTTCTAGTTTTTATACATTCATTTCGTATATTTATATACCTTTATTTCATGTGTTTCTAAGAAAAGAAATTAGCCAAATGTTGGTTTTGGCTATCAACTAAAATTAATCGAAACAAACTGAAACCAACAATCTAATCAAATAAACAGAACCGATTAGTTAACAAGATAGATTTGCCGTTTAATTTTTTTTTTTTTTTTTCTAAAAATGAGCATAAGCACATCGGTTGTAAGAATGCGTAGAAACAAAAAAAGCTAAAAATATGTGGACCACGTATGAGTTACACCCGACACATTGTTTGAGCACTCATTTAATAATACAAGTAATATAAAGTTTCAAGTATGTCGTTTAATTTATTTATTTCGAATCCACATGTTCATAAAGAACAACATATTGACATTTTAGCTAATACTAGTGTATGTGGAAAAGGTAAATCAAAAGGGACAATTTAAAGGTCATATATTACCACCTTCAACCGTTGAATATCTCATTTCAAAACTTGAAGGGTAAACCTGTTTGAATTTTATGAAATATTTATAGTTTGACTTATTATAGTTTGAAAATTAATAATTACTTTTATATATCAACTAGCAAGAATACTGCGGGAGTTCCGCGCTAGAATTACGCGCTAGAATTCAGCCGGTATCGGTTCGATTCTGTTAATTACGTTATTGGTAGAGTAACGACACTCAGTATAGCAACGCAAGAGAAGCCAGAAAGGACGTCGACACGTGTTTAAATTTATTGGTAAATTATACATGTGTTTTAAAATTTATAAGCATTGGTTTCTATGAATTGTACACTCATATCCATCGCCCCGGGAAAAACACACATCGAAACGCTATAAAACCATGTATGTCGAAACGGCAAATCCGAAATTTTATAGATGCGTGGTATTTAACATTTTAGCACAAAATTTATGATGAGATAAAAGTAAAATACAGTAGTTTAAAATTATGAGATTGAAAGAAAATACATGAAAATCAATTTTCTCATAAAATGTGTTATATTACGTACTGTTCAAAACCAAATCAAATACCTATTAATGTAAACATATATATATATATATATATATATATATATATATATATATATATATATAGGTAAAGAGTATGGTACAAATAAGGTTATCATACATTAGATACGCGAGAATTTGAGCCATACACGTGTCCTGATTCAGTTTTTCTTTATTAAGGTTAAATTAGGCAATTAATTCAATCATCTGATGGCAAATTCGTCTCTTCATTCAATCAGCGATATGTTCGTTACTCTAATATCCCGGTAATTATCATTCGAATCAGTTTCAAATTTTTCATAATTCTCAAATTGCAGTTTTTGTTCTTTTTTGTTAGGGTTTCATTCAATTGTTTTTTTTTTTCGATGGATCCACAGAGCAGCAATGGACGAACAGATGTTGATTTTGAAGAAACTCTACCGATCGGTGATCATGCTCAATTATCTGCATATCAGGTAGTTTCGATTGAGGATGTTTTAAATCCGCCACCTGCAAATCCAAATCCAATTGCAACTACAAGTGCTGTAAACGAGTTTTTTAATGGTAATTATGTTAATTCAGATCTCTAAATTGTTCGTATACTTGTTTTTTGTTTAATCGTACCAATGATTTTATATTGTTTTAGCTGTTTTTTGAAGTTTGAAAGTTGATTATTTTTTTATATGAAAGCAACATGCACAAATTCGCATGTTATTACTCTTACAATTCGCATTTGATTTTATTTTTTATGCATTTTCGCATGTTATGATATAATAAATCGCATATGTAAAACACATTAATCAAAATTATCATTTTCGCATGTTATTGTTCATACATTTCGCATGTGTGTTTTGTTCTTTATGATCAAATTATGCTGGTATTAATCAAAAATATCATTTTCGCATGTTATTGTTCATACATTTCGCACGTGTTTTTGTTTTCTGATTTTTGATTCATGTAGATGAAAGGGTTTACACTCCGGAGGTTCAAGCATCAGCTACACCTGTTGTTGGAATGCAATTTATCTCTATTGAACAAGCATATGTGTTTTACCAATCATATGCTAAGTTAGCCGGTTTTTCTATTCGGAAAGGTGGTGAAGTACATAGTGGTGGTATAATCAAAACTAGGTATTTTGTTTGTTCTAAAGAAGGACATAAGCCACTGTGTATTGACGATCGTTCGAAGTCAAAAAAGCAATTCAAAACAAGGAACATGGGGACTATTAGAACTGGATGCAAAGCTCAACTTATGATTTGCACTGTGGATGGTAGATTATATACAGTAAAGAGATTTGTTGATGGCCATAATCATAAGTTTGTATGCCAAGATGATATTCATATGTTGCCAGCTTACAGACAATTATCAGATGTCCAGGAGGAGATGGTATGGGAACTAGGCACTTTAAACCTTGGTCCTGTCAAAGCTTTCCATATAATGAGGAAACGTTATGGTGGTTTCGAGAACGTTGGTGCCACGGTTGATGATTGCAAAAATTTTAGGAAGCGAATTAAGAGCTATATAGGAGAATATGACGCTGACATGGTGATTAATAGGATGACTGACAAAAAACAGTATTTAGCTGATTATTCTTTTGAATATTCTGTTGATGATGACAAACGGTTAACTGGTTTGTTCTGGGTTGATGGTTTATGCAAGGTTAACTATATGGAATTTGGTGATGTGATATCGTTCGATGCAACTTTCAAGACAAACAGGTAATGTTTTTTTACTAATTTTCGCATGTGATATGTCTTCATGAGCTTGTAATATCGCATATGTAGGCATGTTGTAGAAGTGGTGTTGAGTATATCGCATGTTATACTGTTTGTTTTCGCATGTGATATCTATCTTTTTCGCATGTTTTCAATGTGTTTTCGCATATGTTTGTTCATGTACAAGATGGTGTTTGTTCCGTTCACTGGCATTGACAACCACTGTCGAAATGTAACACTTGGAGCTGGGTTGTTGGCATCGGAGAGCATTGAATCATATAAATGGCTTCTGAATTCATTTTTAAAGTCATTTGGTCGGCAGCCAAAGGTTGTAGTGACCGATCAAGACCCTGCTATGAAACAGGCTATTGAGGAGGTTTTCCCTATCAGCAGGCACAGATTGTGCATGTGGCACATAATGAAAAAAGTGGCAGATAAGGTATAGCATGATATATTGTCTTTCGTTAGTGTTATGTTTTTTATATTATAGATTTTTGGCATAGGCTGATATAAAAAGCATTTATTGTTATAGGTTGGACACGAGTTGTGCAATAACGATGAGTTTAAAAGGAGGATGTGCGACATTGTATGGACTGATTCCATTGAGCCCGAAGAATTTGAGAGACAGTGGAAGTTGGTGATGATTGAGTTCGGTCTCACAGAAAACAAATGGATTGATGATATGTTTGTGATGAGATCAATGTGGATTCCGGCTTTTTACCGGCACGAGCCAATGTCGGGACTTATGAGAACAACTTCAAGATCAGAGAGTAAGAACCATTTTTTCTTCCAGGTGGCTAATTCACAACTCACCCTCGTAGAGTTAATGAATCATTTTGATGGTGCAATGGATGTTCAAAGGTTTAATCATAGAAAGAATGATCACATTTCAAGATATACTGAGCCTGCTGATTGGAGCGAAACTTCTTTGGAAAAAGATGCTGCTAAGAGATTCACAAGGTCTATATTATTTGATCAGCAAGTAGAGATTTATGGTACAATTTCTGAATGTCTGCCGATGGACACCAAAATAGAGGGTCCACAAATCAGGATATTGTTGAAGGACTTTAAAGCCCATGGTTATGGTTTATTGGAGGTACTATAGCATATATATTTCAAACATGCGATTTTTTGATAACATACATGCGATTTTTTTTTCAGATCATGATCTTTGCATTATGCGATTTTGAGTTTCTCATGCGATTTTAAATTTTATACATATATATGATTTTTTAGACATGCGAAATTATTATGTTTCACATGCGATTTTAATTTGTAATATAATTTTTTTTTTTTGTTTTTCCTAGGTGTGGTTCAAGAATCTTGAAAATGATGTAACTGCACAGTGTAGCTGTTTGCGTTTTGAGCAGTATGGGCTGCTATGCAAACACATCTATTTTCTTTTCAAGATGTTTGGTATTAAAGAAATACCAAACAAATATGTTACGAACAGATGGACGAAGGATGTGGTGCCGAATGAGTTAAATGTGAAGTACAATCTAAATGTGGGTGGCAAGGATGTGCAACACAAGGCTAAATGGATTGCTCGTGAAATCATCCACACAGGGGAGTATTTGGTTAGCAATTTGATTTCCGACCTTGATCAACTTGTTTTAGTGAGGGATCAAATGATGCAGCTTAAAGAGAGAGTTGATCAGAGTCGTATAACCAAGCAACTTGATCCAAAATTTGAACGATTTTCAAAGTTGATTGGTTATCAACAACCAGTAACTAATGCTCCTCCTACTGTCTGTGTGCCGGCTGGTATAAGAAACAAAGGGCGCGGCTCGCATAAAAGGATTAAATCTAAGAAGGAACAAATGATCAGCCGCAAAGGGAAAAGGTCAAGGACATGTAGTGTATGCAATGAAAAAGGGCATGACATTCGGACTTGCGAGATTCTAAAAGCCAAACAACAAGGTAAAGAGCAAAAAAAGAAGATGAAGGGCGTCCAGATTGAAAATGTTCCCAGAGACAAAGACAATGAGGTCGAAGATGACGAAGAGGAAGATGAGTTTAAAGATTACAGTAGTGATGATGGATCTGAAGAAGAAGATCAGTGGGAGGAGGTTTCAGAAGACGATGAGGATGAGTAGTTCTTTCTAAATGTACATGCGATTTTATACGAAGCACATGCGATTTATATTCATCTGTTTATATCATTTTCTCATGCGATTTTAGTATATAAACATGCGATTTTATATGCTTCAGTTTATAATAATTCTTACATGCGATTTTACTTTTTAGTACATGCGATTTTGAGTTATCTTGTTTTTTCTGTGACAAAGATGGCAATATCATTCATGCGATTTAATATTTTATAAGTAAGCATAATATGTGTTCAAAATACATACCCAAAATATAAAATATTTGTTATTGTCTAACACAGCCACAACCACAAAAGGATTAAAAAGAGATTTTAGTTACTTGAAGCAAAGATTTTGTCACGTTCAGAAGAGCTGAACTCCATCTTCTCCTTCACAGTGTTTAGAGCATCTCTCAGGAAAGAGGAGGCTAAGTCATCAGCTCGAGATTGCTCCTTTATGTGTTCCAAAGCTCTGTCCTTGAAGCTTGAGGGTGGTTCCTGAAGTAGGCGTTCCCATATATCTTGATTTTTCTTGATTTGTTCAAGAATTTTGCCCTGCACATCAAGAACCAGATGAGAAGAGGTGACATCAGTGCTTAGTTATGTCAACGTGCGAGTTGACAATAGCTCTTTGATTTCAATGTTTTTGATTTTTTCATCATCTTCAGATGCCATTTTTGTTGGTCTGTTTGTGTGCGTTTTGTTCTTTGTTCTATGTATGTCTTAATATGGAAGGTAGTTATATCTGGGTTTTTTATATTAATATAGTAAATTTATTATGTAGGTAGGGTGGTAAGTTCAGTAGTATTTATTGTAAAATTGATCATTACATGTCAAATTACAGTCACATCGGTAATTAATTAAGTTCTTTTTTATATAAAATACTTCTATTTTATTTTTTAAGATTCGTAATTTTTTTTTTTTTGCATTTTTAGGACAAAGTAATTTGAAAGTATTTGCAGTGTTTTATTCAAAAATCGCATTTGAAATGTAAACAAATTCGCAAACTTTAAGAAATCTGAAGATAATTCTTTTTTACTTTGAAATCGCATGTGTTAAACCATGAATTCGCACATTATATGAAATTTCAAAGATTATTAACCTTTGATTGAAATCGCATGTGTATTGTGATGAATTCGCACATTATATTACACCTGTAGTGTTTTCGCATATAATGTTATATGAATTCGCAAACTTTACAAAAAACACACCCTTTCTTTTTGTCTGAAGTGTTTTTCGCACGTTAGTTATGTATTTCGCATTTTCTTATTTGATTTTGACCCTGCATCATCTTCGACGATAGTTGGTCCATCAATTTCTTTCAGTTCTGAATTTCCAAATTCTTCAGAAGTTCAATTCGCAGAAGGATATGGTGAATAGGAATAGATCGTTTTTTGATTAATTGTTATATTTTCGATTACGTTTTTGATTTAAGAATATTACGTTATGATTTTGAGGTTTTGTTTGCTGATTATCAGGGTTTTTTATTTCGTAATGGACGATTTTAACCTTGGTGGTTTCATATATATATATATATATGTTTATTTGATTAATTTAATAGTTAAACACGGGGGTTATTTGAGATGATCGGACGACCGTGGTTATAGCGTACGTATTGTACGATTAGGCATATTGTATTATAACCGGCCTATATATATATATATATAGTGGAGAGTTCAAATGAGAAGAAATTTTTTGCAAGAAGAAAAAAGAACAAATTTCAACCAATAAGAATGCTTTATTTTACTTCATTTAATATAAGTACTTAATATTACTACAAGGGTATACTGGTAAATCTACATAGGTCATTAATTTCTAGTCTTCCTCTTTAATAGCTTATACATTAAATTTTTTGTAACCTATCTTCAAAATATATATTTTTTCAAAAAAAAAAAAAAAAAAAAAAAATTTAAAGTGTAGGATAAATTACGAGTTGTGTAGGACAAATTACGAGTTGTGTAAGATAAATTTCAACGTGTAGGATGAATTTCGAAATATGTATGATAACTTTTGATGTGTGTAGGCAAAAAATAATTAGTGTGGAGGATAATAGTCTTTATGACTAATTAATTAGTAAAAAATGATAATAAATGAGATAAGTGAAAAAACTATTTAATGTTTTACAAAATTACCCTTTGTTCTTTTTCTTCTCAATTAAATTTTCTTCTCAAATGAACCTTCCCATATATATATATATATATAGGACAAAGATCCGTTAGGAACCACCCCTTATTGCGAGAACCGCGAGAACCAATGTGAACACAACAAAAAATGCCTAAAAATAGCTAAAAAACACACAATTTTTTTTTTTAAATATTTTTTTATGTTAAAATCGCTACTTTTAGTAGTAAATTTTTTTTTTTAATTTTTTTAAATATTTTTTTTTGCTACTAAAAGTAGCGATTTTAACATAAAAAATATTAAAAAAAAAATTAGATTTTTTTTTTTGATTTTTTTAGGTTTTTTGGGGGTTTAGTTTTTAGCATTTTAGCTTGGGGGGGGGGTTAGGTTTTTTTTTAGGTTTTAGTTTTTAGCATTTAGCTTGGGGGGGGGGGGGGGGGTTAGGTTTTTTTTTTTTTTTTTTTTTTTGGGGGGGGGGGGTTTAGGTTTTTGGGTGGGGGGGTTAGGTTTTTTTTAGCTATTTTAGGTTGTGTTCACATTGGTTCTCGCGGTTCTCGCAATAAAGGTGGTTCTCGCATGAACCTTACCCTATATATATATAGGAGCAGGAGAGAACGCCTCAAAGTGTGAGAACGGTGAGAACGATTCTCAGCCACAAGATCTTAGTGGTTTGTGGCTGAGATTGATGCGGTGACATTTTTGTAAATAATAAGTGCCTTGGAACTAACATGAGGGGTAAAATAGGAAGATCCAAACAAAGGTGCACATGCTAATCACATGCCATTTTCCCCCATCATATTTAAATGACAATAACTTTTTTATACGTGATTATTTTTCGAAAAAAATTACACCATAAAACTCAGCGTTTTTTTATCTTTCCAACGAGTATACTATTGTTATACTTTTCGAAAAAAAATTAACTGGGTTTTATGGAGTTTTTGTGAACTGAGTGTTTTATGGCGTTTTAGACTATGTATTTTAATGGAGTTTTTCTGTACTAGGTGTTTTTATGGCGTTTTAACTAAGTATTTTCATGGCGTTTTTCTGAACTGAGTGTTTTATAGCGTTTTCAACTGAGTTTTTTCATGGCGTTTTTCTGAACTAGGTGTTTTATGGCGTTTTTAACTGGGTATTTTCATGGCGTTTTTTTCTGAATTGGGTGTTTTTATGACGTTTTATTTGAACACTCAGTTCATGTGAGTGGGTTTTTTTGACAATATTACCCCTTAGTGTAATTTAGCATCAATGCCACATGTCACCATCAAAATTGTTCTCACCGTTCTCACACTTTTCACCGTTCTCTCTAAATCCTGACCCTATATATATATAGAGAGAGAAAGTATAATGTACTTCACGCCTTAACGTACATTAACGTACTTCACGAAATATATAACATGCGTAATTATTTTTTTGACCAAAATAACGTGCGTGATTTTGGATCCCATGCGTGATTAT